>JABVXS010000037.1:0-76695 GCA_013365335.1 Madathamugadia hiepei
CACTTCTAGCTGAAGTGCTATCTTAGGTAGCTTCTGGGTATCGGCTCGTAGGGAGTGACCATACTGTTTGAGGCGTAACTCCAGGAGTTTGTCTGTGATGGGAGCTATCCCTGATCGAATGTCTTCATTCGTTACAAGTTTCAACTTTGTTATTCCCGACATATATCGTAGCATTCCATAGATGCTAGTTTCTGT
This sequence comes from Madathamugadia hiepei, assembly GCA_013365335.1. NCBI lineage: Eukaryota > Metazoa > Nematoda > Chromadorea > Rhabditida > Onchocercidae > Madathamugadia > Madathamugadia hiepei. The sequence goes on from JABVXS010000037.1 coordinate 196, forward strand.
TCTCTTTCTCTTGTTGTTGGTCAGCATTGGGCCTTATACATAGCCACTGGACGAATGACAGTTCTGTATACATGTACTTAGCAACGATCCAAACAATAAATTAATGGACACATCATTAATTTCTTCTGCGCCCAAGGTGTAAATCATTCGGAAAAAAGTCTTAAAAGGAAAAGGCAATACAGAATGCACGGCACACAATGCAATTATTACATTAAATTACTTCAGTTCGTTCAATTTTCTTCCATACAATTTTAATTGTTCAATTAGAATGAAATAGAAAAGGTAAATGATCATTTTTTTGTAAAAAAAAAGAATTACAGCTTTCGACAATTTTTTGAAAAGAACAGAGAGAGAGAGAGTGAAGAGGGAGTATGCAGCTGCAGAATCTTTGGCTGATTTCAACGCAAACATTTCTAAATTTAAGAATCATTACATTCTGGGAAATGTTCATGAAAAGCTTCAATGTAAACAAAACTGCTTTGGGTAACATATGGCTTGAAGAGAATTCATTTCTATTCTTCTTGCCACTTTTGTTATTGTTGTTGTTGCTGTTGTTGTTGTGGTGGTATTTCTTGTTGTTCCTGTTACTACTGTTATTTTTGTTTCCATTGTTATTGCTATCGTTGTTAGTTTTTTTGTTGTTGAACTTCCTTATTGGTCGTATTTTTCCGTTTAATTTAATTGGAAAATTGTAATTGATCATGGTGACATCAGCAATTATAATTAATGCAGTGACAGTAGTACTGATCGTAATGTGGTGGTCTCATTTTTATAAGCAGTGATAGTTGTTGTGGTCGTTTTTGGCTGATTATCATTGTTTATTTATCAACAAACAAAAATATAATCATTGATATGATCAAAAATTAAAAGTCATTTTATCATTAATATGCAATCAAAAATAAATGACTCATGGAGTCTACCGCATTATGCATACCTATAATTAAGGAAGATGAAACAAACAATTAATTTAAAGAAATCAAAAGAAATTTCAATTTTAATTTTAAAAAACTTTTTTTGATTTAGTTTCTGTTCTCATTCTCATTCTTAAATCAGTAAAAACAAAATGAACTTTTATTTTCTTCAGAATTTTTATTTTTTTTTAAAATTAAGATAATAACAAATAAACGGAAGAGGAAAAAGGAACTTTTAGGTTTAATGAGATTGATTGGAAAATTGAGAAATATTCTTGAACAAATACATTTCCATAATAATAATAATAAGGGAAGGGAATGCCACAAAGAATGGAGCCTATGATATGTTTGATAAAACAAAAGACAAAACAAATGAAGTAGAAAGGCTTGACTGGTACGGTGGATCCGTAATTGGACTGACAACGTACAAAGTGGTCCGTTCACGGATCAGCCATCTTTCGGTTTGATACATTGAAGTTTTTTGTGAAATGGAAAGACTAGAAAACAAGAAATAGCAATAATGATGGATTATGCTTTAGCAGAGTGTGACCGTGAAAATGTGATCGCAACAACAGTGGCTACGGAAAGGATGACAAATGTAAGCATGCCAGCCAGCATAAAACCGGTCACTGACATGCAAATACCTTGACTTGCTGCAGCAACAAGTACAGGATGACCATTGTCCTGATCCAGCAATGACAGTGTTGATGCCGGTCGGTGAAGCAATGCATTTGGCAGTGAACCAAACTAAAATTGCAAATATTTTAGTTCATTTGCCAGAAAACAGTTGAAGACGATTGAAGAAAAACATTAGATTTAAAAAATCGAAGTCAAAAAATAAAAATTTTGTGCACAATCCTCTTTTGCTGTTCAATCTAAAAAAAGTTCCAAGTTCATTAATTAATATTATCAAACCTCTTCATTAATATCCAATGCACTCAGATCGGTACGAACATCGACAATATTTTCGTTTGCAACGTCACGCTTCTTCAATACCCTAAATGCTGCAGCTTGTCGCGATGCAGCAGCGACAGCGCTTTGCGTTTTGACTGCACCAAAGCCTTGCGGTTCTGAACATTGTGGTCGTTGACATTCGCTGTTTGGTTCCTTAATTGTTATGCTAATTTGACATTGATAATAAAGTTGTGATCGATCAGCATATTTATATACGTGAGCTTCTTGTCCAGCCATTAAATCTGAAAAAAAAATCATTTTTGGCAATTAATTAAAAAGAAATTATGATTCATAATCACTATTTACAAATATTTCAATTAATTAATGAATCATTTTTACCTGTTGGATATTCTAAATTATTGAGAAGGAATTTATCCAAAGCACAACCATCTGCATTTAATAGCTCCACTTTATCGCCATTACCATCGTCAACGTAGCAAGAATGCACCACCGCACAGAAGGTGTCAACGGTTTCCGAATCACAGGTCCATTTATGGTACACTGGTTGTCCAATAACAGCGAACTGCACGGGTTGTCCTGATGGACCGCCATCAAGGATCTGCAGAAGGAAATCTTTATCAGTTGGAACTGAAAGGAATACCTCCCAGAGTGACCAAGAAATGGTGAAGTACCTCGTATCGGCATACTGGCATCGGTACAACTTGTGTTGCAAATGCAGTTGTGATCTCGGATACTTCAATTTGTGCGCTGACCGTTTTATCGGCTTCCATGTAGAAGCATTGGATCCGATAAGCACGGTCCACTTTTGTGACAAACAGTGGATGAAATGAGATGACAACAGTTGTTGTGACAAAAATACCACGTGGATTCAATGATCTTGTCCTGGCTACATTGCAGGAATCAAATGGAAGCTCGATTCCGGCCACCTGTCGACCACCTTCATCATTACGGCATCCTTGCTGATCGTACAGTCCTTTTACATATACATGTCCTGAAAGAAATTTTTCAGTAAAATTTCACCAGTAAAAATCGAAAGAATTTCTTTCCTTAATATAAACACCTTAATTTCACAAAATTTTCACACTGAACAAAGACCATTGACGTTTCGGTCAGTAAAATTTTCAAATTTCTTGGTCTCGTTTTTCAAGCCAATATTTCCGTTGTTATAATGAAAATTGATGTATGCAATATAGGAACAGGTACCTTCAAACGGATTTCGAGTGTTGAAATTTACAGTAATCGACGTTGGGCCACATTCAATTTCAGGCTCACCTTCAACACCGTTATCAACCGGAATAGCATTAGCAGCACTGATCAATATCAGTACGGATAATAAACGAAACATAATTAGTTTGCAGGGAATGAGAGAATGATGGTTTTAATTAATAATGGTAGTAGTAATCGCAGTGGTAGCAATACTTCGTGTTGTTGTTGCTATTCCTTGTTGTTGTTGTATTCCTTATCAAAGTTGATAATGCCTTCTGATAATCACGGAGGCCTTTTTATATGTTTAATATCGGCCAGATACCTTGTCCCGCCTTCTTAAATAACCAGCTTTTTTACTTGATATGAATTAATTCGAAATCGACCTGATTTCTCCTTCTCACAGCATGGCTTTTTTTTGCTTTGTTTTTTCATTTTTGCATTTTCTTTAATTGTCATCAATTATTTTAAATTCCTCATTTGTCATCTTGTTGATTTTCGAACACCTCTGACCATCAATTTATCAAATTAAAAGTGGTTGGATAAAAGAAAACAATATACATTGGAAAAGGACGACGGCGAAACCCATTGTCTTACTGCAGTAAGTTTGTCGCACTGTTTTCTTTTATTTTTTTTCTATCAAATAAATTTCACCCATTTTTGTTTTCTTTTTTCACTCACTTTTCACTTCATCAATCATCCATCACCACTTTTTTCAAATCACTTTTCTTTCACTTCTTATTTCTTGCTCATCACATTATTCCAGTCTTTGATTTGATAATGTGAAAATTAAAAATTAAGGAAGAGATCGAGAATTAAAATTAACTAGCCATATTTTCCCATTTACTTGAAATAAAGTTACATGCATACGTGTGTGTATCTCTGTGTGTACGTGTACCCACGTGTGCGCAGTTGTATAGTACGATATGTATTTCTTAAAGTGTATTTCCTTTATTTTAAAATTTTTGAACTTTTCCATTTTTCAACCGTTTTGAACTTTTTCGAATTCAAACCAAATTTAGCTTTCTCATTGGCTCTTCAATCTCTTTCCAAGTTTTTCATTACCTCGACTAATTATTTTGCATTTGTTGAAAGTGAAAATGTTATAATTATTCAAATCTCATTGATTTCTAATAAGTCATTAGCAGTATTTTAATCGGTGCTAGCATAGTAATAGTAATTTAATTTTAGATTGTAATGTTCATTTCAGTTCGATCATTCCGACTTTTTCATTTCCTCCGGTCACCTTCACTTTCTACCAGTCACTGTTATGTTTATGCTCCAGAGCCCTTTGATGTGGCGCAATATAATTATCATTGTTGTTTTTGTAATTATTTTGATCAAAAGAAAAGGAAAAGGAAATGAAAAGCAAAAAGAATGAAAGCGAAAACATTTCATTTCACATTGGGAACAAAGGGAAAAAACAGAAAAAGGTAGGATAGGTACCGCGGAGAATTTGGTGTTCTTCAAAGGAGAAGATGGCAGACAGATAAGTGGTTGACCGAGAATCTACTCCGATGATACCTTCCTTCATCCTTCATCCTTCCTTCTTTTTCCTTTTCCTTTTTAGCTTCCCATTCGAAATCAGTGAGTGAATTTTACTTTCACTACTTAATTTGGGCCGAATTTGATTGAAAATAGGAACTTCACACATCCATCAATAAATCAATCCCGAATCATTCTCATCGGCGGATGATTCTACTGTTATTCAGCTACACATGAATGCGTATGCATGAATATTAGCAACTTAATTAATCTCCAGTTCGACGAAGTCACTTGAAGTTTTTATGTTTTACTAATTAATGATTAAAGTTTGTGAATATGTAAAACAAATCACTCATCCATTTTCTTGTTTACATCACTGTTTTTAAACTTTAAAAATTTTTTTAACTTTTTAAAAGGAGAAAAAATGAAATCATTGCTTGGATGTTGTAACACAATCAGTTGACGGAGGGAAATACAAATGGCTTACTTATAAGGATTATTTTAAAAAAGTTTTATTGCTAATAATATTTCAATGAAATTCGCTTCTTTCTTAGATAGATATTTTGCACTTTTTTCTATTGAAGCTTACCGCAATAGAATTTTCAAATTTCCGAAAGAAAAAAGTTAGACGCATGAAATTCCGTTATTATTTCACTTGCAATTTGTTTACTTGCGGAGCAGAGAGTTCATGTGTCTATTCCACCAGCTAGAAATCTAGCAAATCCTATCAGCAAACTTTGAATTCAGAAGTTGAACTGAAATTAAAATCGACGAATGAACTCTGATCCTCACTTCCACGTCAGATGAATTGCTTTCATCACAAATAGTCATAATTATATGTATCGATTATATCCTATTTTTGGTATTATATGAATTTAATTTCATGGGTCTAACTTCATGGGTCTGAAATGAATTGTTTATTCTAATTAAAGCAATCAGAAAGCTTTCATCTTTGAGGATAATTTCTTTTTTGGATTTTTTCACTGTAATCGAATTGTCTGTTCTGCGGTTTCATTTCGCCTTTCCTTTTTTCAAGTGACCCGCATCCGTCAAGACTTCAACGAACTTACGTGTGCTGTAAGTTAGAAATGACAGGGATAAAACTAAGGCATTCAAGTAAAATTTAAAAAGAAATTTTGAAAATTAACAGCACTTTATCCAAAATTTTCACGGAAAATCCTTTAATCGTTTCCATTTTTTTTGTTTTACTTTCCTTTGTTTTTTTATAAGTTACTCTGTGAATTACTTCTGACAGAATAATTAATTGATAATTAAATCAAATTGAAATTTCAACGGAAAAGATCTGAAACGTTGATTATTAAGAATAAAAAAAACCAGGGAGTCATTGTATACCGATTTATATAAAACTTTACGAAAAATTGAATTTTCTATTTAAAAATGAGTTAATTTAAAAATTTGAAGAAAACTCATTTGCAATGAAGGAAGGACTGAATTTGAATCAATAAGAAAATTTCTTAAGATTTCATTAAAATTTTCCCAATGTGAACAGAAATCTCAAAAAAACCGAAGGCATACCTTTGCAGTGAAATTTTAATTCGAACGTAATTAATTTCTTTTTGAAGCCATTCAAAAACAAACTAATGATTGGTAATTCACTATGAAAAGTAATTTCCGTACCTGATTTAGAGCAATTAAATTTGTTTCATTAAAACGAAAGCGCGAAATTTAATTTGTTGACAAACTAGCAATAAATGAATTAAACGTATTAGAAGTGATGAGAAAAAGTGTCGCAATGTCACCATTGTACCTTTCGTTGTGTCCAAAAAAGTGAAGAAGAAAAAAAATCGTTAGATTATTATCTCTGCAAAAGTTCACCTGGTGAAACGCATAATACTGACTTTTGTATCATTACCATTGCGCCGAATATTCACGCATTTTTACGTCATTTCCAGTAACATTATCAACATATTCGCATAATTCTTCTTTTCAAAATATTACAAAATTTAGAACTTTCTCAAATAAATCTAAGTTGAAGATAGAAAATTATTCATCTCAATGCTACTGATGATCACTTTCGAAAGTAATAAAAGCAGTATTCAATTTCTGATATCGAATACTTTTTGTTTTCTTCAGCTGCTTAATCTGATAACACAAGAATACTTCAAATATGCTCCCTTCATTAAACAGAGCTCCAGTGTTTAAAATATTCATTTTTAATTTGAAAAAAGAATAGAGTAACTTATTTCCGGTGCAGTACCAGTGTTTTATTTCAGATATTAATTTCTCCTTTTTACTGTTTCGCCCCTAGCAAAGTTGGCAACACAGCAGTACTTGAAATGCAAATGTATTACTTCAATCATTTTTGAGCATTTCATTTGAAATTAAAATATTAGAAATGGAAAAACTTCTACTCAATCAGCAAATAATCACTTTTGCTTTGTTCTCTTTTTTTAAATATTTCAAACTTGAATTTCATGAATTAACCAACGATTTCGTAAGAGATGTATTGTTGTTTATGCGCAACGAAGCAACAAGAAACACCAAAGCATCAATTACAATAATCAATTTAACTACAAATTTGACAATGAATTTTAACTGATCAAAAATTAATCAAAAAAAGCACAAAAAAACTAAAATTAACGTAAAAACTGATTTCATTATATTAAAAAGATTATCTGATCAGTTGGCTATTTCAAAATAACTAGTAATCGGAAGGTATGATTAAGTTCAAAAAGAAAATTATAAAAAAGTTTTCCTGAAAGCTCACAAAAAGTAAAAAGGACAAGAAGTTATTTTTGAGTTCAAAAAAAAAACAATTAATTATTCAAATTCTTTCATTACAATCATTTTTCCTCACTAATTATATATTAAAGCAGTACCATTAAAACAATGGAAATGTTAAGTGATTTTTGATTTTAATTTCAATTTTAATTATTCCCGTGTTTTATTTGCTTTGTTACCATTATTGTTGGCACTTTCAGTAAGAATTCTACAATTTTCAACTTTTTTCTTGAAATTTAATTGGTCAATAACGCATTTTTTCTGAAATATTTATGCATTTCTGAGAACTGAAATGCCGAACAAATGAAATAGTTAATCGAAAAACTTGAAATAACCATTTAAATGAACTTCCGGATTTTCCATTAAGCTCTTCAATTCTTGTTCGCAGTAATTTTAAGTAAAGGTTCACTTATTTATAAGACAATTCATCTACAGTAGTTGCAAATTAGTCACTATTAATTAATTCCAATTTTTTCAATTCCACAAGTAACAATTGGAATGTGCTCTTGCTACTCTTAGCATCACTCCGTACCATGCTATATTGAATGACGTAAACAAATATTTACATCCATGCTCATATCCAAAAATTTTTTTCACCTTTCATAATTTAAAATTAAATTTTAAATAAATAAGAAAACTAAATGTGATGTTACCAGCGACACAGACACATCATGAAAGCGTATTTATCACAGTTAAGAGAACTGGTGATATCGATCGGCGATTAATGATAATAAATTGATTATCACAGATGAAAGCAAATGAAAAATATGAATCTCGTCTTGAATTACTAGTAATGATATTTACAATAGCAAGGTATCAAAATCAAAGCAAAATTATTGTAGAGAACGAATGGCAATTGTCCGATAAATTACCTGATGACATGAAGCTGACAGAATAACGGTAGCTTTGATAAACAATGATAATGAATTAAAGATTGATTGATCAAGTGATAGAAATGGAAAGCAATAAAAAGCACATCTCAGGTTATTTACACAAACATTAACATAAATTATAGTTGTGGATCAGTCTAGTGTTAATGTGTGTGTAAATAACCTCAGATGTGCTTTTTATTGTTTTCCATTTCTAACGCAACTTGGTACAATACAATCTCTTCGTGCATTTTAATTAATTCAAATAATTTCAGCACTAGAGCAATTAATTCCAAGTGCAACAATATAATATTGATAATTACTGATTACATGTGCAACAACTACAGGTTGATGATATACCTGATAAGAGAGAATGATAAGAATCAAACCTGTTAAAGACATATTGAAAAGAAGTGATGAATTAAATGACAATAAGGACATCAAAACTTCCTGAATGATTTTTCCATAATTACCTGGAAGAGCTTGAATTTTAAAACGATGAAATAATTTAAAGCAATTGGGATGACTGATAAAAATGATTAGATTGACATTCACAATTCAATTCATTAATTTAATTAGCAAAATAATTAGTAGAGAACTTTTTTGTTAGAATTTGGAAGGAACTAGAGAAAGCTAATATAAGGATTGCAAGAGAGCTAAGGCTGGCTGCATTTGACGAATGATAAGTTTGAAAATTTTTTCCAGTGAAATCAGTAAGTTGAAGTGAAGCCTAAGATCGATTATGGATGCGATCTTTTGTGGACAGGAAGAATGTTTTCATCCTCTCCTTTTGAAAGAAATTTTGAAAAATTTACTAATTTCTGATTTTCATTACCAATACTCTTATTTAGTTACTTTTGATTAAATCTTGCATATGCAATTAAACGTTGTGAAACTTCAAATCCATAATTGCATTTGAAATCTTGTAAATGAAGTGTGCTAAAATAACTTTCATACAATTAAATTTTTGGAAAATTTTAATTTTTTATCTGCAAAATACTTTTCGGAAATATAAAATTTGCAAGAATTAAAAAAGTGATTATTAATGAACAGAAATGAATAGAAATACCACAACGATTCATCAAAATTTTGAGGTCGCTGGAAAATAAAAATGAACAGTTTGTGAAAGGATTGCCTGGAGGGACTGTGTGAAGTGAATGAAAGGAAGAGAGGGAAGGAGTGGAGAAAAAAGAGAGAAGAAAAAGGATTGGTGGAAATTACAATAAAGTATCATTAAAGCATTGAAATGAAGGAATGAAAAATAAGAGAGAAATGAAGTGAAGAAGAAAAACAGAAATAAAAGCAGTTCTTTTCAATTTCATTCGTGATGAACTGGAAAAGATAAGGAAGTAGAGAGAGAGGTCAAAGTTTGTACAGAATTTAAAAAGTGATTTAGGTAAATGTGAAATAAAGTTGGTAAAGGTAAAGGTTCATTTTTTAAACAACAAATAGAAAATATTCTCTACGGAGAATGATGAAAGGAATTTGACAAGAGTGGATGATGAGGAAGTGGAGGAGAAGGGCGAAGGAAGAGGAGGAGGAGGAGGAGTGGTGTAAGGAAAGGAGGATGAGTAAGGAGGGGGATGAGAAGGATTTCGAACGAGGTGTCCGAGGATGAGGAAATGGCACACTGTCATTTACTAATTGGCGCAAATTTTATGGAATAATTAATTGAATAATGAAATTAAGCATAAGAAAAGAGCATTTATGCGATGAAAAAGATTACCCTGAAGACAAAGAACAAAAGAAAAGTAATAGTAAGAAATTTTAAACCATTCGAAAAAAGAATGTAAAATTTTGAATAAAAAAGATGCTTAAGGCTTTAAATTAAGTATCAGTTCATGGCGAACTGATCAACAGAAAATAATTATAAGCAATTAATTAAAATAAGCTACTAATGGTTTCCACAAATAATATTGTTAACTAACTAAACCTAATTACAAATCCTATTCGAAATTTACATAATTAATAAAAATTCAATGTTCGAGAATGGTCATGAGTAAGCTTTGAATGATATTAGAGATAGTTGCTAAGATTAAATTGTTTGCAATGCAAATATTTATGAATTTTGTTTTCCAAAGTTGCTTTGAAACCAATTTAATTGCCAGTTAATGAGGGAAATTGGAGATCATTGAATCTTTCGCACATACAGTAGAGAAAATTTCATTTTTATGGCATTGATTAGCAAAATGTAATGATTTCGAGTGACAAACAATTTCTTCGAGAACTGCGTGAGCTGAGAAAAATTACAATTTTAATATTTTGATCGGAAGAAAACAAAAAGAGTGATGAAAACAAAAAATAATAATATTGCGAACATAATAATCATTATAACGAGCGTAGAATTCGAGAAGCATAATTCCGCCGGATTGAATAAGATACTTACAGGTGGCAAATTTACTATTTCAGTTTGATTTGAATTTAAAATATCCAACACATCATTATCCTAAAGAAAATTTTTTTAATTTAATTATTTTTTCGTTTAATGATACTGTAAAAAACTGCGGCAAAATCGGAATTTACTTTATAACTTGCTAATCTAGCATTAAAAATATTCAAGAGTCATTAAAACTGGTGCAGAAAAAAGCGCAATCGATTGAGATAATTGATATAAATTAATTGCATTATAAGATAAGCATAAAATAAGAAATCATTTATGAAATTATCCAAGTTAATTAATGAATATAATTAGCTTTCAAATTAGCATTGGTACCATCGAAATCGGAAAACAGTCTTAACTGCTTCATTGCTCTGTTTCTTTCTTTCCATTTACTTATTTTACGAGCATTTTTCTGGCGTGAATAACCGTATATCGTGCGTAAGTCGTGAGCTATTTACGTGATGGCGCCAAATTGGTCTTATCAGACAATGAGAGGACGAGCACTACCCATCTAGAGAAAGGAACACTGCTACTGCACAGTCAGCAGCAGATGGAGTAATTATGTAACTGCATTGATTCTCTAAGGCCATCAGTTTGAGAGAAGGATGCTCTAACCTAGAACTACCGCTTAGGGCCACCATCTGCCACCATCCAAGCTTCCTAAGTCTTCTGGATGAACCCTCTGAAGTAAAGAGTACAGCTAGATTTTTGCACACTGCGCCTCCCTTAAACCACTGCACAGGCTGAATCATTTCATTCAACGTGGCAGGAACTTTTTAGACTTGACTTACATAATTAGTTACGTACCTTTTCATCCATAATTTCTAATGCACTCATCTCAGTTCTTACGTCCATTGTGTTCATTGGATCATACCAAGCGTTCGTATCACGTCGTTTCCGTAGTGATAGTTTCCTGGATTGCCGTTGAGTTGCACCAAAACCTTGTGGTTCCGGACATTGTGGTCTTGCACACTCGCCATTCGGCTCTTTTATTGTGATCGTTATTTGACATTGGTAGAAGATCTGTGAGCGATCGGCATATTTGTATACGTGAGCTTCTTGTCCAGCGATTAAATCTCAAATTATCCAATATTCCCGAAATTTGATTTCAACTTTCACAAATATTATGTGCAGTTAGGTAGAAAAATTGGTTAAAAAATTTCATGAAATTTTAGAGATATTACGACAGATTGCAGTCAAAATACATACCAGTAGGATATTCCAAATTGTTCAGCAGATATTTATCCAAAGCACAACCTTCTTCGTTAATTAAATTAACACCATCACCGCTCCCATCATCTACATAGCAAGAGTGTATCGTTGCACAGAATGTATCAGCAATTTCCGTATCACAAGTCCATTTATGGTATACCGGTTGCCCAATCAGAGCATATTCAACAGGTTGTCCATCCGGACCGCCATCTAGAATCTGAACATCTGATGTTAATTTCGGAAAAAATTGGGAAACAAAAAATGACAGAAATTTTTACCAGCAAACTTAAAATTCCCTTATTTTTAAAGTTAGTGTTTTAAGACGTCATTGACGTTTCATTATGATCAACAGTGGATTTAATGTCTGTTGGAGCGATTGACAGAATGTCCATTTGAGCCATCACATATTTGAGTTTAGCAAAATTTTTAGCCATTTTAATCCAAAAAATTGTTCATGTCCAAAAATTATTGATTTTTGTCAAAGCATAAACGGTAATTTCAAAACTCTTTTACCTCATAACGACAAATAGGCATCGGCAACTGTTGCGTAACAAAAGCAGTGGTCATTTCGGAAACGTCAATATGCGTGCTAACCGTCTTATCACTTTCTAGATAAAAACATTGCAACCGATAGGCTCGGTCGATTTTTGTTATGAATTGTGGATGAAACGCAACGACTACAACAGCTGTTACGAATATACCACGTGGATTTAAGGATCTCGCTCGAGCTACATTACATGAATCAAATGGCAATGATATAGCAGCTACTTGACGGCCACCCTCATCACTACGACAATCTTGATTATCAAAAAATCCTTTAGCAAATACGTGACCTGAAATTAAGAAGTAAAGAAATTGATTATTTCACTTCGTTTCCTTCCTTTTTACTAAATTTTAAAAATGAATTTCACAATTCCTCGAGCAATTCTAATTACAGTTTAGTTTATTGTACATTTTAGTTTGTTCCATGCATTAATTTCAAGTTTTTTATTTATAAATTTATGGGTTTAATGAAAATGAACGCACGTATGATAATAAAATGAATTAAATTTTGTAAAGAAGAAAATTGTTGTATGAAAAATTTAAAAGGATTTTGAAAAAATAGGTAAAAAACCACCTTCAAAAGCGTTACGTGTGTTGAAATTTACGGTGATAGCTGTTGGGCCACATTCAATTTCAGGATCACCTTCGATACCATTGTCAATTGGAATAGCATTAGCAATAACTATTATCGTGAGGAGTAATAGTGAACATATTTGCATATGCGACATCTCGTCTTTCCTCATATTATCAGCAATCAGTAACAGAAACTAAAATAGTTGCAATTTTTGAAATTTCAACACTTTATAACACGTATTATCTATGGACTGCCAAGAAAGCTTCCTGTCTCCTTCAAATTTGCAGCGACGAGAAGAACATAGTGATCAGACGCTATTATTAAATCGGAAATCTCAAAGTGAAACAGCTCTTCCAATAAATATGGTTGCTGAATGAAGGCATCACTGTCTCCAGCGGTTATGCGACAACAACAGATTCAAAGATGAGTGTGAACGAGGATAATAATAAGATAGGAAGTGGAAAATGATGGGCTGAGTGGTAAGGATGAACAGGATAATAATTTAAAAGAACGACGACACCGTAAAAGCGATATCAACCTAAATTAAAACATCACAGGTTATTTGTGATTTCAGCATTTTCACCTCTTCAATGAAATAAATGAAAGGAAAAAGAGAAAGTTTGGATTTATAGATTGAATATCTCCAACACAATCTTCTACTCTTCTCCTCAGGGCATTTTTGTACACCACATTTTTGACGAAATATTTCATCAAAATGAAATTTCGTCATTTGCTCGACCTTATTGCCCTGTGTTATATTGCAAACGTCAATGTCCTCCGGAAATTATGGCATATCTTTATTAGTATATTCCCACCTGTCTTAGAAGAAATGGACATTGAAAATGTACGATTGTTCAATTGAGCTATTTGGAACGATCGAATACATACAGCAATATCAATTAATTAGTTTGATCAATCAAGCAGTGCTTTAAAATGATTGAAGATATTTTTTGCTCATTTTTTTTTTTTGTTTATTTATCCATGCAAAGGAATTTATATGTGTTTGAAATATTTACTTACTAATATTTTGAATAAATTAAATCAATAATTCATAAATTAAATCAATAATGTCTGCCCTCTTTTTAATTTACCACCTGAAATTAAAAAAAAAAACTAAAATGGTAAATATATAAAACTTAGCATCAAAAAATAGCGCTAAAATTTTGGAGAATGAACGTAAAATTCTTTTCAAATGTAATTTAATTTATAAAAATTAGTTGTTGCGTAATATGTCGTCGCCTCTCTTTATTAATAAAAAACAATGTCTTTATTAATTGTTCCAGTCCACTTCTAAAATCCGTTTCCATTTCTAACGGATTTCATTATTTTATAGTTATACCCGTGCATTATATATAAGCAACACAAAAATTCACGTGCAACGATTATGTTGATAGTGCTTATACTTGATGACGATGACGATGCTAATGCTGATTTTGACGTGTTTATGATGACGTGCAAATGGTAATGATACTGGCGACGGTGTTTTTAAAGGTTATGATTATGATGGTGCTGATAATGATGATACGACGATGACGATGATGCTGATTATGTTGACTGCTATAGCATGTGTTAAATATAATTAATTCCAAATTTCTTTTCTAATTTCCGCCTTTAACAACTTCTGGAATCAATGCGATGCCATGATTAAGTGCAAAAAGTAGAACAATATATTTGAAACAATTAAAACTAAATTTGGTGTAATTCACTTATTTTGTACAAAATCATAAATTAAAGTTACATGGATGATTCACGAAGATCAGGACTCTCCTTGCCAGATTGCGCAAGCAGCAAGATTCCCACGTGCCGACAACGCTTCGCTTCTCCTCAATTTTGTAGCAATGTCAGTATACTTGTAATCACACCACAATATCATGTCAAAGATTCTGTACCGTGAAAGTTTCAAATTTGGTTGTTTTTAAATATGAATTTTCCAGAAACCAATTATCTTATTTAAACAATCAATGAATATTCATTAATTTCGAATTCAGGCCACTTCTTATTGCATTTCAGTACCAAGTGCAGATTGGTGATATTTCAGAAATTAATGCAAATTTTCTAGATAAATCATTTTTTCGTATTTTTTCGCCGAAGAAGAAAACTATCAGTGCACTTGCTGGTTTCTTCCTTTCCTCCTCATATTCAATGATTATCATTCGCCAATTTTATGCAGGAAAAAGTTGAAAAATTAAAAAATGTTGCGATCTAATTTAAAAAGAAAGTTTCAATTTCTGGACTCGACACTCCCGAGCAACAAGATGAATCAGCAACATTCTGTGAGGTTTACTTTTATATCCGTGTGCATCGCGCATCTATACCTATATTTTAAGTCACATTTAATTATCGAACTAAGAATCATTGAAGTAACTTTGTTGAAAAAATCAATTTCAAGTTGTAGCCAACCATTCTCTTGAAAAGATGAAATTGTAGAGAAGGAATGAAATGACCTTTTCATGACCCGATAACTCGTCTTTTCCATCGTCGATCAACAAATTTCACCTACTTCAAGATACAAACATCAATGTTCATCGTATCATGATTATTGCTGTCATTGTCACTGCCTTATTGCTCATTATTATCATTATAATTACCGTTATCATTTTTTTTTCACTGTACTACCACTGTAATTAGAAATGCTCCAGTACTGTAATTTCTGCTGCGATGAGACGAAAATGAAAATTGGTGTCATTTCATTGGGCTCGCCCTTGTCACTACAGGTGATAAGTGTTCTAAGGCAAAATAATTCCTTTCTCCAAATTCGTGGATAAATGATGGCAGAGATACAGAAGATGAGAGAGGAAAAGAGAGGACAAAACAATTTAATTTTGAACTAAATTTCAAGTTGAAATCAATGGAATGGTGGAAGAAGGAAACTGATCAGACCGATCGAAATCTCTTTTCCGTCGTTGCATTCTTACTATATTCCTAATGTATTTCTTTCTCTCTCGCTCTTTCTCTCTCTTCTCCTGCTAAAAAGAGAACTTCAGATTTTCTATCGTTCTCATCCTTATTTTATGTCACAAATAATTCCTTGAAATACTAATAATTGTATAAAATTTCAAAATCAAATAATTATTATATATTAAATAGTGGTAATTTCAATGTAAAAGTGGTACACGGAATGCGATTCTTCATTAAATATTTCTCACTATTTAATTTAATTAAAATCATTTATTTGTATTTATTTTTTACAATAAATTATTTGTTTAATTAATTGAATATTCGTGTGCAAATATTGTTTAAAGAAATATTTGTTAAAATTGAACAAATGATTGGCAGCTTCCATTTTCCTCATCACCATCAGTGATCACTTGAGTCACTTTATTTATTTTTTCCTTATTGGAATTTGTCCCGCTAGTGCAAGGTCCGCTAATGGGAGCATCGTCTCCACATATATCGGTTCTGTCCCATGTCTGTTGATAATCCAGCGATTCTTGGTCCCGATTCGTCGTGTTTTGCCACCGTTGTCTGGGTCTTCCTCGGGGTCGCTTACCTTCTACTTCTATCTGAAGTGCTATCTTAGGAAGCTTCTGGATATCGGCTCATAGGCAGTGACCATACCATTCGAGACATAACTCTCGTACTTTGTCAGTGATGGGAGCTATCGCGAATCAACGTCGAATGTCGTCATTCGTTACAAGTTCCAACTTTGTTATTCCCGACATCTATCGTGGCATTCTCGTCTTGATACATGCAAGTTTCTGTTTTCTTTCTCTTGTTGTTGGTCAGCATTGGGCCCCCGCCACTGGACTGATGACAGTTCTGTATATTTTGGACTTTGACTAATCTTCCCGCAAGTGATTCCTGTTGTACTGTGCCATTTCGTCCAGTCGACAGCTATTCTCGGATTGATTTCTTTGTCCATGTGACCGTCATTGGATATTGTTGAGGCAACGTATTTGAAACTGTTGCATCGCATTCTTCATGCAACTCGACCGACCGTCGCTAAAGTCTGTCGTCGGTGATAGCATATCTTGGGATTGAACCCTTGTATGTGTATTATATCAATCTCTCGACATGCAGTTACTTTATTTATCGGGTATATGTACCAGAAGCAAAGGTCCACAAAGAATAAATTTGACGCAAATTTCGCCGAACTTCAAATTAAAAAAAATCCTCATGATATTCCGCTTAATGATAAGATTAATTAAAATTAATAGATTCAATTAAAATTCACAACGTAATTTTAATGCATTTAGATAAGCAGACAATAATAAATGCAATTTTTGGGTTTCAAGAAGAATAAATTTTAAATCAAGCTTAAACTAGACGGTGTGAGTTTTCACTGATGAAAATGTAATTTGCACACTTGTTGTAGCGTTTGGGTTTCTTAAAAACCCTTTTAAATTATTCAGCTAAGTATCTGCAATAAAATTATTTTTTATTTCATTTTGAAAAGGTTTCAAATTTTACAGAAGGCTTAGCAAAGTTAATCTGAACGTTTCAATTTATTTACTTCTTTAACTTCGCAAACAAAAGTTTGTTCAAGCAGAATATGGTTTTTAATGCAAATAGCGCTGATTGAAGTTTCCTAAATGGCGAAAATAATTTAAAATGCAATGAAAAAATGTTTAGCAATTAAAAGCTGTAATCCTTGATCTCCTTCCTTGATTACCACTAAGAATTTAAAAAAAAATAGGAAGCTATTTTTCAATATCTCTTGCCTTAATTGCAATATCATGAATGTCTCGCGGTTAATTTGAGCCCTCAATATAGATAGATTCCTTCAGATAGCTCGGTACTTCTGGATAATTGCGTCCTTCCAAACCGTTGTTCGTCACCTGACACTTTCTCTCTGTAAAAAGCAGGTGATCTTAAGTGATAACCGTGACGAATAACTGTTATAACTGAAAACGAGGATCATGCAATTTGTTAATTGAATGGAATTCAATGCACAAAACCGAATGCATCCATCCGTTCAATAAATCGGCTAATATATTCTTTGCCCTTAGGCAACAAATCATGCAAAACACTACACGAACAATTCGAAACAAAACCCATTGACTGATAATTTGAGACAAAATCCGGTTACTGTTATTTTGATATCAAACTAGCATTACAGTTCGTTTGATACGGTCTTTATTACTTCTGATTGAAGTGATAATGGAGTGATCTGGTTGATATCATTGTTACTACTTTTCAAATAGACAAAAGTCAAATGATCCACTTACAGTCACACTGTCATGTTATCAGCAACCGATCGACTGTTGCACTTTCGTCGGATAATTCTTTTTTAGCGGGAAAATCTTATGTGTCCTCAGGAGATATTACGAATTTGGTAGTGGCTTATGCTTACGAAAGAGTCCTCGTATCAGATACATCGAACCCGAAGGGTACACGAAGTTTTTAACACCGGCAGGTTGTTTGTGAATTTTCAAGTAACCGGAGCAAGACAAATTGGGCAGACAGAGTTTGATTAACCCTCTATCACCATCCAACGACGAAAAGGACACTCTAATCAAAACCTACAGCTCGAGGATCTCACTGCTAGGCTTGCTAGGCCCAGCATATCGGAAAAACTCGAAACAATTCTTATCACAAATTCACATTATACCAATTGTAGAGAAAAAGAAGGCCAATGCCAATAAAACAATTAGATTAATAGAGGTACTAGGAGCTGTAAATGAAGAAAACATTTCCTTGAGTTGCTGTATTTCCTCACCTTTTATTATCATATCTGTTGATCCCAGAGTCTCATTCTTTGTACCCTTAATGATGACACCGACCTATGATGATCGGTTCACAAACTGTGTTCACCATTCATTCATTCATTCATTTCTGACTCAATCGGACCTGTTTGGCTAATCAGCCATTTTTTCAATTAAGCTGCGGTTTCTCATATTTCCTCAGAAGCGAAAAACGCACTCAGCGCAAAACACCGCGAAGCAAAAAGCTTTCCCATTCATCTCTCATTGGCTCTTCTACCTTAATTCCAAGGTGACAAACAGTGTCCACAAATCTTTTCCCCTGATTCAGTACTCAATCTAAAGGTACGATTCCACCACTACGAATCGGCAAAGGACAATCTCCCAACTTTCCCGGCAAGGTAGATGAACCCTTCGCAGTAAAGAGAATGCGTGCTGCTCACGGTCTACCCCAGGTTACTAGGCAGGTTGCTTTTGCCTTCGTAAAATACGTAATAAAATTTGTAGTTTTCTTTTATCTTTATGAAATTCAATTATTTCTTTTTGTTAAATTGCAGCAATGACGGCCTTCTTCGACTTCTATACCCTAAAATATAACTTATAAAAAACAATATTTCATAAATCACCTGTATTTTGGCTTTCCTTCAGATAAAATTCGAGCGAAGCCATTTGAACAGCCTTTGGTAGTATTGAAAGTTTTGGCCAGTCACTGTCAATTTCCTGCCAAACAATACAGAATTACACGAAGCCTGCCATAGATATGTTATCACCAGCCTTCATCTGTAGAATTCTTATCTTTTCTTATCACTCGCACATCTCAAATGACTCAGTGATACCTTAATGGGATTTATTGTCAACCGCTTGAAGCAATCATCGACAGGTTGCATAGTTTGAAGTAATTTTTCAGCAATGGAATTGTCTTTTTTGCTTAATGCAAGTTCATTGAGCGTCACGTCTAAATGGAAGTTTTTTGTAATAAAATTACCAAAATTAAATATGATTTTCAATCAAAACTTTATTGAAAAATTAATTTTAAATAATGCGAGCATTACAAAAACTCTAAAAAACTTTTATCTCGATAATTTTCCAACTTTTTAAATCTTTTATTGGAGTACAGCTTAAGGTTAATTGATAATTTTATGTGTATCCAAATTCGATCCAAAGTTGATATGAATTTTTCAACGATTTTTTAAATTTTTGTGCATAATTTGATTTTTTATATTAATTTTCTTCTTTTTTGCTTTTCTCAATAACAAATGTTTCCCAATTGTTTATTTTAATTTTTAAATGTACAAATTTTCTTTTTATCTGCTTCACATTACACAGCAAAGGTTCCATTTCATGAAAAGCTGAATTTGTTTAATTTATAAAATCACAAATAATCATTTTATATTTCGTCAGAAGTTTAAAATTCGATCATCAATTTGCTCTTTTAAAATCATTTTTGCGTATTTTTGAAAATTTTTCGATGACTTAATTAAATTCCACTATTAAAAATAATTCAGTGATCAAAATAAAATTGAAAAACACCGAAGCAACCAAGATTTCATCAGCAATTGTCAAATTAATGGTTTGTTAATTATATTGTAAGCATATTGATGGGCACTAGATAGAATAGCAATAGATTGAATAAATTATTTGAAATTTCGGTTGGAAACTGAATTAATAAATTGGGACCTGACTGATGCTTGCTTAAACCACACAACGCAGCTTCAAGACCTCTTCCACCTGCTTTTTTGTGATCTTTATTGAGCCAGGAGGATACGAAGGCTCGTGTCACAATGCTAAGACTTAAGGACGGATCTAAAAAGTCGATCGGTTCCTCATTAGTTATAATTAATTATCAATTACTAAGATATTTAAGGGTGCTTGTTAGTCTAGAATGAATGAAAATGCGACATTCCCACCATAATTACGATTTCGATCAATCAATTTATTCATTTCCGATGATTTAATGCTCGATGAACAATCGCTCCTTGCACTACTCCAATTTTGCTTCTAAGAAAAATTTCAATCAAATAATTGAAAAAGTTTACAAAATGAAAAAGTCTTTTAATTGTTTTATTATTATTAATTTTATTTTTTGGTTAATTTTCAGCATTTGAAAAAAGTGAAGTCAGAAAAATTTTTGGGACTGATTATCAATTAATTAATTTTAACGAACTTGACCTTAATTAATGCTACTAGTCGAAAGAAATCAGGATGACAATATTTTATTTTTTGTGACATTGAGATACATTGAAAGTTTAAATTTTGCAAAGATTTTAGTTGAATAATTTAAAAATTACGTGTAATGGTACGCCATTTCAATTTTTTAATTAATTTAAAACTCAAAATATTCATCAACTACAAGCAAGTTCGATGTAATAGTTAGAATAAATTATTGGAAGATTGCTAAAATTATCATATTCATCAACGAATGACTTGCTTTTTTCAATTTATTATCAGTCTCAAACTTTTTCGAACCTTAACATCAATTGCTTTCCAAGTTTTTAACCAACAAAGGAATTTCTTTTCACGTGAGGCGGTCAATCGAACGGATAATATCACGTAACGACAAAAACTTTCTTTTTGTTGCTAAAATATCACAAGGAAAACTCTCAAGAAATCATCAATCGTTGTGATTTTAAATTTAACTGATTTCAGTTTCATTTCGAAATTAATAATTTTTTCGTTTTCTTTTGCAAATTAAAAATATTTTCTTTCCTTTCAAATTTCTGCTTGCTGCAAAAATTATGGCAAAGATCGAATCTATCAGTGACAAATTCGTTCTCTTTTTGAAATTTGTTTATATTTGAAATGCTAGGTTTCGAGATGTAAGGATCAATCTATCGATCAGTTTAACAAATCACTTTTGGTAGAAAATCAATCAATAATCGAAACGCTAGCGGTGGTCCATCAAAAGCAATCGTTAATGGTTTGATCGTTGTAGCATTCAATTCTTTCAGACGAAAACCAAAATCAACCAAACGTACGGTAACTGTCTTTGTCGTTTGATGGCATTCCTCAATAATAGCGCGAGCATATGATTCAAACTAAACATTGAAATTGATCTTCAGATGAAATTTGCATTGATAATATGGGCTCTGGCAACTGCGACTGATAAGAAGTCGTAGTGAAACAGATTACCTTCCGAAGTGAACGTATCCTTGTAACAGAAACTCATCACCGGAAATTTCAGTTGAGTTTGATTACTTTGCAATTCGAAATGTGAATGTTGGGTTCTACTAATTGTTATGGCTGTTATTGTTCTTGCTGTTGCTGTCGCTGCTACTGTTAACAATGTAAAAAGTTTCCACACAAAGTAGTAGCTAGTTGTCGATGTGATGTTACTAGCCATAATGTATTGCAATGTCAACCTCTGTGAGTTCACGTGCGACCCCGTCATTGACAACATCGAGAGGATTGAAAGGCGTGAGTACCACGCATGGCGTGCCAGGTAACATTTCCTCCCAGCCTAACGATTTTATTGCTTTCAACATAACATGTGCTGCGTCAAAACACTGCGGTCGGTTACCATCACATAAACGAACCCACGCATAAGCGTCCTCAATTGCGACGACGTACATCTGAGTAGAAATAGTTATAGTAGTAGCATTAGCGCAGTAGCAGTAGTAGCACTAGCAGTAGCAGTAATGGTTTGTTGATTACTTTATGAATAATATTAAGTGCTAATGATTTTCCATTGGGATAGCGGACAATCCGTGTTTGTAATTGCTTGTTGTCCTTTAGCTGTTCTTGGACCAATTCGATCTTTTGCTTGGCCAGTGATGCGCTGGTACTCAAGATAGCACTACAGTTTGGTGATGGCTGCAACTATGGGGCAATTAGGTTCGCAAGGCGACACGTTCATATTTACAGAATTTGAAAAGAAAAGGAAGAGTTGGGTTGACCTTGCTGATTCAGTTTCTACTGTTCTCTATATGCTCAGTCCTTGGACTCAACAAAATTTTATAAACATAAATAAAATCAGGAAATCGGTTGAAAATTCGAAATTGCTTCAACGATACATTCAAATGAGTTAATTGCAAAACGTTTCTTAATCAATTTTTTGTAAATGATTGTTCGTATTATTAAAAAGAGGAAGTAGGAATCATACTGAAATGATGAAGAATAATTCCTAAATACTTTATCAAATATGTCCTTGGAGCTGATAACTTTGCCGTTGTCATCTTCTACATCCGATATTTCTCCTGCTAATGCTGCTGAAATTTTGGAACTCTTAAATTCAATCAAACTTTGCTGATTTGTCTTTCTGATTTCATTAAAATTTCGTAATGGTACCTAATGTATTCTTAGAAATCGGGCAAAAATAAATACAAGCACAAGAATAACCATCCAAGTTAATTATTTTGACTTGATCTAATTTAAATTTTCAAGTTTAAAGATATTAGAAAATTTAATTTTAGCATCGAATTCCAAAATAATGGTTACTGTTTGTTGAACAGGAGACCTGGCAAATTGTTTTTTAAGCAAAATTTAAAAAAAATCATATTTTTTTGATGATTTGTAATTTTTTTAACTTATACTTGACTAATTCATTGAAATGAATCTTAATTTTCAATTCAGCCAAAACATTTAACTCAGACATTTCCCTTCCTGACAGTTACCTTCAATATCGCAATGAAATTTCGCAAATTTTTTTTTATTTGAATTTTTTGGTTGTAAGAATTCGGCAACTGATGAACTGTTACCGTTGAACTTTTTATTGCCATTCATTTTATACTACAAAAAATTGAAATAATTAATGAATGGTTAGACATCATTGAATCAAATTAATTTTTGCTATAATAATTTTCAAGAAAATTTAATTAAAAAATGTTTGCTAATTTCCGTCGTGCGATGCAATACTACGAAGTTGCTTCATTCATTTAAAAATTTGGACAATAAAAGGAAACTTGCGGAGTGAACTCGTTTGACAGTATTAAATGGAGCAGAAATGGTGGAGTATGCATTCAATTCCGGAACTTGAATTAAAAAATAAATTTAGGTAATTTTCACCCCACTAAAACCTCTCACTTATTATTATTTGACTTGGATTTTATTGCTTGTTGCAGTTAGAGTTTTTTAATAAATATCGTAAATACCGATTAAAATCTTCCATCGATTTTTAATTTTTCACTGTTAACTGTTAAATGATCACTGATAAGTTTTCACTTCTTATTAATTATTACCTTTCAAGATTTCAGGATTTAAAAAAGTAAATGAACAAGGAAAGTTTGCTTCAACGAACCATTTCGACTTTTGTAGCAATTTTGCTGATAACAGTGGCCAACCTGACGGACAAGATTGCTATTGCCACTGCAATGATTCCCATTGCAACCGAAATTCTTACGTTGTTGTTTCACGTAAGCTAAAACTCGAGTTCATCAAAAATTTTCTGAAAAAGAATTGATGAATAATAAAACTTTCGTCGATTTGAGAATTGCCTTTCCTGAAAAATACCTTTCTTATAAATATTTGTTGCATTTTGATAATTTGGCAGTTCATCAACGCTTTTTTCATTCTGAAACTTATTTCCAATGCGGATAAACCAAAAAAAAATTTTCCTTCCAACTCATTGTGTTCCGTATTCCGCTGATGCATTCTCCGCACCTTAGTATTACTCTATCATTACTGCACATAAGTTTGTGATTCCAACGGCAAACCAAATTTTAATTCGTCACTACTGTGTTTTGAGACATCTTAGCTTCAGTTAAAATTTAAATGCAAATTAATATTTTCGCTGATTATTAAAAATAATTTTCTGTGTCAATTTTCAATGTTTTCCTAAATTCAAAAAATCAATTAGTTGAAATTAAAATGTTTAACAAAGGGCAAATTAAAATTTTGACAAACAATTACATTGGCAGTGAAATATTTTCTCATCAATTCTGATATTTCTGTCATTAGAAAATATTGAATTTAATTTGAATTATGATGGGATGTCTAAGGAGATCAAAGAGTAGTTTGTGCATTTGTGTGTGCTGGTGATACCGCGATAACAACGGTGATATCATAACTCTCGACTTCTGCAACCTTTGCGTTTCAATTTTAGTTAAACTGTTTCATCTTTCCCACAAAAATTTTTTAAAAACTTTGCCATAAATTACAAACATTTTGCTTTATCTTCAAGTTTCTAGTGTTATACTGAAATGGTTCATTGACATGCAAGCATGCCATTACGTAGCGATACCGTAAATCCTTAAAATAAATTAGCGATTTAATCAGCAATAGTAGTGATGATAAAATGATTTCAGTTTCATGCTGAATTTATTGGCAATGATGCTTATAACGTAAGTATTCATGGAATTAATTGCGTGCAGAAAGAAATTACATATTCATTGGTATATATTACTGTATCTCGATAAATTAGCGGGAAAATTTTGAAAAACTTCGAATTTGCAATGTTCGCTAGAATGCCAAAAATGTTAGAATTTATTAACACTTTTCAAAATTCTGGTCAAAAAAAGCCAATTTAACAGATATTCAATTACACTTCGTTGATTCTATTACTTAATTTCATTTTGTTGACATTTTTCAAATATGCAGGTGCACGGTAATTCTTGTCAAAATATATTTTTCATTTTCATTGGAAAAATTTCTCGACTTCTATCCAAGAGAATATTGATTGGTCTATGTTCTGATTTTTTTGATGCAAAATAAATTGTAGTGATTGAGGAAAAAATTTTATAGTGAGACTTTTATTTGCGATACTCTGTACTGCAAAACTTTGATTACCACCGAAGAAATACGCTTACAAAGTTTTTATCCTCGTGATTTTGGAGCCAGAAAAAATCCCCACTCATCAAGTTAAAACAGAGCAATCTAATTAATTGAGAATTATCGTGTCCAAGAATTTGATTTCTCGCATTTTTCAATGCAATTACTTTTCATCTGACCTTACTAAATGTGTCTAATTAATTGTTAATTAGCAATATTTACTTCATGCGACACATTAGCATTCAGGGCAATAGCTTGAATTTCATCATCAACCAATTGCAGCAGTTGCAGCCATTTCCCATCCATCCAGCCAATTTTCATGTTTTTTGAACCAAAACGAACAATTAGCCAACCGAACTGTACCAGTCCTTCTACAGTAATGAGCAAATCCCTCAAGGAATAATTAAATAAGTTAATGCAAAGTCTGCCCGTGCATTTAAAAAATTTAAATATTGCAGTAGAAATTTTCAGCAATATTGATCTATTCCATTGGAAAGATGAGAACCAACGTTACTGAAATAAACATGCAAACACTCAGAACGTACAGTATTTCCGGCTTACTGTGAAAGCACAAAATGGAAGCAACGAAATTACTAATTGCTTACTAATGATTTCAGTTTGCGAATATTTAGGGTAATTCTATGCTCCATGTTGAAAAGTTCAGCAAAGTGTTGTAAAAATCTCTGTGATTGTACTGTTTACTAACTCGGTCTTTGTTGTTGTGCCGTCTTCGACTGAGAATGTTCACTCATAAACAAATGTCACATTGATTGCTGGTGACCAGTGGTCAAGTGCTTCGAGTGACCTTCCGCTTATGACAGATGACCGATCTTGCAAATTAGTATTTTGTACTAATACTGCTCTATAAATTCCATTAATTCGGATTCCTTTCAAGTGTTTCTCATGATCAAACAATAAATTAGCATTCAAAAATTTTCACTTAATAATTTGAAAGTATTTCAAAAGTTTGATAAAAAAAAAACTGAATAAATTGTTATGATTTAATTACAGTAATTCCATTCGTACGAAAGAAATTCTCCTACCACACAGTTTCATTTTGCGAGAAAAAATCGGAATTTCAATTTATTATGAATTTATTGCAAAGAAAAGTGAATAATTTGATTTTAAAAATAACGATCTGTTTCGTGCGAATTCTACAAGAAATTTGCGTCAGATACATGCAAAAATCATGTGTCGTGGATAAGAGGAGAATTAGGCAAAGGAGTGAATAATCTTCTTTTGCAGTGAATTTCAATTTCATTTAGAAACGAATTTGTTAATTCTGAAAGGTGTGTAATGAAATGAAAATTTAATTTCAGGTTACATCCCATGTCGGAGAATAGGAAGAAGATAAGATGCACTTATCCAACGTACCGATAAGCTAAAGTTCAAAGGGAGGAAAGGGAAGAGTTACTGTATTTCGACGTTACCAACTAAGAATAAAGAGGAAGAATGTCCGTTGGACAGTTTTGGGACTACCTGGTGCAGACAGTGCGAAAGGCGAGATAATGAATAAACCAGAGGGCGGGACGGAAAACGAACATGAGCAATGAGGGATTATTTACAACGTTGCTGTTGTTGACCTTTGCCACAACGGTCACCGGTGGATGTTCAGGTTGGTGGGACAAGTTGTAGTAGTACCAAATGATTGGCATTGCTATTGTCTTCAGTCATCGGTGGTTGTTGTGAGGAAGCCGTCCTCGTACACCTTCATCTGATCAGTCGTAATTGGAAATAATTCATTCAGTGCAACCTGATATTCATATCAATCCCTCCCGAATATTTGTTATTCACCGTCAAGCGATGCGCTTGGCATATGTAAGAATCGATGTGAGAACTCTTTACCTGTAATGATTTCTGTTTTCAATGTTTTTCCGCAGTACTAATTTCATTCCTGTTGTCCTCACCGAATCGTCAAACGATACGGAATGTTTCGCCCTCGGAGAGCAATTCGCTTGAGACACTCACCGGACGAAACATTCCTGATCATTCGTCGTGAAATTTTCCAAAAATAAATAAATTTGAAGAATTTTTCGAATGCAACAAAACTGTTCAGCTAAACAAATTCATTGTAACATTTATAATGAGAAATTTCACAAAAAAAATATAAATAAAAATTACCAGAATATTTTTTATCCAAATTTAGTGGATTTGAATAAAATAACGAAAAAGAAAATTCTTTCATTTGTTTTTGTCAATTCTTTTAGCACCAGAATTTTGATGAAAATTCTTGTAAGCGGGAGGATTGCTTACTTCCTTGTTAGGTCGATTTCTCAGCGAGTTTCCTCGCGTCGACCCTTCTTTAACCGTTGTCTCAACTCACTCGCTGGTTAGGCGAACCGTGACTGGCTTCGTCTCTCCGCTTTCACCTTGCCCAAGGTATCTCATGAAGAGCACTATGGTGAGTATTGGTCCTGATGTGACATCCTCAACGTGAGGTGGACTACACCGTCTAGTCATACCATTCAAACTCTCCGCCACTGTAAAGCTCTTATCATCGAAAGGATTTTTTCTACGAAAAATAACTTTGTTAGAGAAAAAGAAAATTTCGAAAAACTTTTACAGTTGCTAATATTTTTGCTATTTTGTATTAAGGCACTTCGTAATTTTCATCTTCTGAAATCATGGATCTCTAAAAACCAAATACCATTCTGGATGTTCTTTGAGTCATATGTCACATTTGTATATCTTACGACTAGAGGAACATCCAGCTTGGTTATGGTTCGCTACATCTGATTTCCGTTTGGCTCAATTAAAAATAAATAATTTGAAGAAATTTCCGGAAATTTAAAATCAATTCGAAGCATTATTTTCTTGCAAAAGTTGTTAAGCTGCAAACTCTCTTTGTTAAATTTACTTTTGTTTATTAAAATTTCAAGAGATCGTAGAATACATTCAACTGATGCAAGGATCACTTGCAGTGGAAGAATCAGCTAATCTCATAATCATCAGTATTTCCTTGTTTGAAATTTTCAAAAATGACAGTATGTTTCGAGACACATTCAGTTTTCAGCATTTTCATCTACCAGTTCCATTAGCAAAAATATAAACTTTGCTTTGTTTCAATTTTTGTTTTCAAAAACAATAAAAATAGAATTAAATGATAAAGTTGCGATACAAATCAGGTAAAAGAAAAATTTTAAATTCAGCACCCTTAAAAGTCAGTTTTTGAGCTTGAAATTTCTTTACAAAAATTTTCCCTTTACTGCTCTATTGTAATCCATCGTAGAATAAATATAGATAAATTTTCAAATCAGTTCCTCTGATCTCTCCGCCTTTTGCTTCTTGATGGCAGATCACTATTCAACTGAGCGAAGGCTTGCTTTTCTAATTGGAAACGTCGTGGAATGCGAACGCAAAGTTGCTGCTAAGAAAGAATATATTTAATTATCAGATAATTTTATCTGTTTCATTCAGAACAGTAACCCTAACTGGGAGAAGTGCGATTGATCAATGACGGGTCGTTTGGTGACCTCACGTTCCATATCCATTCTATAGTTCGAACAATACTCTAAAAATTATTTGCCTTTCGTGATATTTTTGACAAAATGAGATATTTCCCAAGGAAAAAAATCCAAGTATAAGAAGTAACGTAAATTTTATTACAGTAAGTTAATGACTGCAATGGAAAATCAACTAGTTCAATAACTACTATCATTGTTGCTAATTCGATTGGTATTTCAGGCTCCACACCTTCTCACCTATGTTTTCCTCAATTAATTGAGTTTGAAGCACTTGGGAAAGCTTTCTATTATTATGGCATTTAAAAGTTCATTAATTACAACAGCAAATAACAAATGACAACTGCTCTCATCAAGATGACTTTTACCGCCGTTGTATCTCAATTTTAATTGAACCGATAAGATACTTATGAAATAATTACTCATAAGTAACAGCAATCAAATGACTCCATGTAAATTATTTAAATTTCCTATTTCATTTTGCCCTTCAATTTATGGCTCACACTTCCATTAGATGTAATGATATTACAGATTATGAAAACCTGTATTTTTATTTCGTCAAACATTTCTAGCTGTCAGTGCTTCATTAATCTTGATCCTTGTCACCTTCTTTAAAAGGTATCATTTGAAGCAATTTGCAGTAGAATTTCATTATCGATATTATTGATAGACGATGCAATATGACTAAATGGCCATGATACGTAAGCTTTAAGCCAATTCAACAGGTTCTTTAATAAATTAGAATCCGATTCAATAAGAATTCACCGGATATAGAAAATGATTCCCGCATGAAACCGAAGTTAAATTTATTCACAAATCCAACACCCATCATTTTTCAGGAAATTTAACGTTTCGTTCAAATAATTCACATGAAATTACAAAATGGCAAGTTTTCTCACGATTCAAAAGCGATACACACTTAAAGTATTGATTTACTGTTTCTTTTTTTCCTAATTAAGTAATAATTAATACGATTTCTGGAAACAACCAGATTTATTCCATGTTCACTGCCCCTGAACTGTATTCATTCCAATAAAATTTGAAGTTCGAAAATTCAATAGTGAACAGTACCAAATCCTGTGAGCTTCTTCGATGTTGAAAGTATTCAGCAAATGCACCAGGGACCGAATTAAAACCTTTTCAGCATGATACACCATACGAAATAGCTTTACTTCTAAGCAATAAAAAAAGAACAATCCGACAGAAGCACTTAAAATATTGTCTCATCATGAATATCATGGATCCTCTTGAGGAGGTGATAATAACCATAGACGTTGCTGGAACCAGTTATAAACGGCATGTAAAATGATCGATAAACCGGATGAGAATACGACGACAACAGAAATTTCTTCTTCACTACCGAATGCCAAATATTTGTCTATAATTGTTCAAAACACTGAGGACAATCCATGAAAATACGACTGTCAAGAACTACCCGGTCATTAGTAACGATAACAACTCAATTATCTGTTACATTTGGAACTAAGATTGGCGTAAAAGTCCATGTTTAATTTTAAGCGAAACGGAAAATTATAAAAGCGACTATATGACAAAAATGATGGAAAAATTATTCAGTACTGAAGTTAAAATGATGATTATAAATACACGAATTCTCACCTGCCCCACATAATCGGGCTCAAATTTAGAAATTCCTGGTGTTTGTAAGTCGATCAAAAAATCGCATTCTTTAACATTAACATATCTGAAAATGCCGATTCAATATCTTTTGCAGATATCGCAATAAATTAATCAAAATTCAATTACATTTCCAAAAATTTGCAATAGTACTAATATAAACTAATCGAAATACAGAAATTATTGAGGGAAATTGAATCATATATATATAAATATACTGGAAACGGATGCATTAATACCATTACAGCTAAAAAATCATTCTATAAAATATATTTATTAATCAACTGATACATGACAAAAACACTGTTTAAAAGTATCTCTTAACGCTCTATTACCATTTTTCTTTGGCAATATGGTCTTGTCCCGAAAAGAAATCTATGCAATGTAAGAATTTCATTTAAAAGCACAGCACTACTAACCGAGTAATTTCTTCTCGATTAAGATCATTCATTTCTGTTGGTATAACACGTGTAACTTCCGGCAAAGAACCCACCATGTACGGTTTCGGTAGCAAACCAGCAAATTCACTTTTTATGAAGTCCAACTGTGCGGTCAACACTTTATTTTGTTTATTTTTTATATCGGATGGCAGAAAGAAAGAAGATGGATATCGATACCATTCCTTACCGACACAAATATGCACCACTGTGCTATTCTAGAAACTCAGAATTATTCATCCTTTGTTGGAGAAACAAAAAATGACTGGCTTAAAAACCATCAAGTAAATTCTGTTTATTTTCGAGAAATTCTATTACTTGATTGTTGATAAATTTAGAAGTGACAAAAATTTTTTTTACCATTTCTAAGAAAATAAATCGGTATCTATCAAATTAAAATGCTTGAAAATTTGTTCTATTGAGTATCAATAATTTTTCCATAATTGAATCAGAAACTGACATCTGCTACGCCGTATAATTCATTATAATTACTATAATTAAGCATATGTTGACCGAGCTCTTTGTAAACTTCCACTGGAGAAAAAAAATTTCGATAAAGCGCAGCTGATCTAGAAACTGATAAAATCGAAAAAATCAGCAACCATCCAATAACACATCCTTGCCAAAAGCTAACTGATCGTTTGCCTAGTACATGAATACCAACCCTGTTTCAAATAATTATTGAGAGAGGAAAATATGCATTCAAATAATAAATGAAATCATCAAAGGAATTAAAATTTCTCAAAGAAACCTTACCGAGGCAAAGCATCAAGTGTGACGGCTGCCAAAACAGATAGAAGAGGATAAACAGGATACAAAAACCGCTCCTCTTTATGAGGCTGCCAGAAAAATATTGCGAACCATAGCAAAACTGATAAGAAAATGAAAATGACTGGTAAAAAACGTCTCCAGTAAACCAATGATAATTCTATAATAAGTGGATTAAACGTAATTCAGATTTTATTTATTAATTTTATTAGATTTTATGGAAGAGGAAAAAGATCATTCTTTTGATACATATAAGCTGAAAGCGTTAAACCATTGTCAGCTAAAATACCATGATCCCAGATACACCGAAAATTAAAGTCATAGAGAACTGTAGCAACTAAAAGGAGTGATCAATTATAAAGAGAAACATCGTGATGACCTCGAGCTATGGAATAGAATAGTTGTCGTGATGAGCGCGTCTGGACGTATGCTAATCCGGCAAAAGGAACTGCTAAAGGGAACAGAATGATAACGACATTCCAATTAAGCAGCAGATTTTTGATGTAAAATTTTACATCCTCAACACCATAGAGGTTTGGTCCATGTGATGAAAACACATTATACAAAACGATGTTTAGCGGAGCCTGGAAGTAATGTAACAGGTATTCAAACCCCTCACTGTTTCTTGAAATATATATAATATGGATAATTTTTAAAAAGGAGCATCAAAAAACTACACTTTTATTAGGAAAAAAAACAAATGCCTTGAAATGTCATTTAAATGTAAATTAATAGCACATGTTTAGATAGATCAGGACAGATAAAAACTGTTCCAATCCTGAGATTCTTTTCTGTTACAAATACACTGTTCTAAGCAAAAAAAGTAGTAATGAAGTAATTACGCAAATGAAAAACACAAGTTCTAGAATCCTCCAAAAATCTGAAAAATTAAACTCACCACAACGACCTTACCAAAATAATACGAGTCAACGATAACTAGTGCCGTAATAATGACAAGACCAGAAATTAATGAATAGCATAAAAAAGCACAGGCTAGTTCGCGAGGCCGAACAACTAACATTTCAAGTACAATCGGTAAACCAAGTATGGCTGCAAACGGCCAACTAACCAAAGTACTCAACGCCGTAAATGATATTGCTATAAGCCTAGAAATAGTAATTTACAAATTTATCGGAAATGCATGGAATGCAAGATATTTTAATTGGTTTTTCTATATAAAATACGAAATTTACGACAGAATATCAAAGAACAAATTAGAATAAAAGGAACCATTCTTCAGTGATGTATGCTGCCATAGCGAACAAATTTGTCGACATACTAAATGATGATGGAAGGAATGCGCAACTGAAATTTTATATTTTCACCAACTTATAATTAAATTTGAAATTCAGAATACCTTATATAACAAATAGTCAATTTTTCAAAAATAAAAAAATGCTTTGAGAAATCTCGTTTCATATATGAGTAACTAAATTTCTCAGCCAAACATCTATCAAATCTCATTTCATTTTTGCCTTCAATCTGAAAGTAAAATTTCATCCCTTGTTCATCTTTATTATTTTTATGATTTTAAATGAATTGAAACATTTCTATGCCTAAAGAACAATAATATCGCAAAAAAAGCACATTTTTTATCTTATGGTGAAATTTCGGCTTGAACCAATCTTATAAGAAACAGTCCCAAAAACTAAACCTCTTCAGTAAGAAAGATAAAGAAACTGAAACCTTGCGCAGAACATTCCAGACGACAGTGATATCAATAAAACATACGTCCGAGCAATACCGTTACCAAACCGAAAACAAAGTGCCTTATACATTTTTATTTCAGCAAATACATTAAACAATCCCAAAAGACAACGCATCGACATGAAAACGCTTAATTTGTTGACGAAAAATATTCGTTTCAATATTACAGCAGGTCCATAATGCAATAATATGTATAAATACGATCTGAAATTGAAGTTTTCCATAACAGAATTTTCATTCGTTTTTCTAAAAGAATGAATACGGCACTTTAAAAAAAAACTATTAATAATTGAAGTTTAAATAACTTTGTCATTCCTCAAACTATCAATGCTGGGCACCATAGAGAAATAAATGAAGTCAGAAATCTGACATATCTTCTGAGAATGCCACAGTTTTGTGTCCCAAGTAGAGGTTGTTGGCTTTAGCTGAACAAAAAAAGAGATACTCCAACATCATCTATCATAATTATGCATGAAATGATTGCTTCGACTTTTATTAACACAAAAAAGAATAGGAAAATGTGTATGATTCATTCTATTCGTTATTTTCTGGGGTCTTATACGTTTATACCTGTCATGGTCTTATTACGAAAAGTTGGTAACTTCTGTCAATGACTGCACAGCAAAGATTTGAATAAGAAATGAAACGGCTATTCCACCATCACAGTAATATAGTCTGGCGCTCTGGACCATTACGATACCGCAAATCTGAATGCATGAACGAACCGTATAGCATAACGTGGCGAGTATT
This sequence comes from Madathamugadia hiepei, assembly GCA_013365335.1. NCBI lineage: Eukaryota > Metazoa > Nematoda > Chromadorea > Rhabditida > Onchocercidae > Madathamugadia > Madathamugadia hiepei. The sequence continues at coordinate 34,132 of JABVXS010000037.1, forward strand.
CCCAAGTCTGAAAACCGGTACCATAGAGAAATAAATGAAGAGGCTCCCAGTAATTGTAAACTTCGTCGCAATCGGAAATTATACTCCACATTGCTGCGGAAATTCGGAAGAAAAATATAATCTGGAATTTTGTTCATGAGACGTCAGGAAAATTTTTTCATTTCATGTTATTTATGTTTAACAACAAATTACAGAAAAAAAAAGTTAGAGAGAGAGAAATAATTCTAACGGTTACAGAAATAATCCTAGCACGATAAAATCTGGCCTGAAGAATATGAAAAGATTTAAAACTTTAATCATGAAGATAACTTAATAAATTACCAGTTATTATTTTAACTATTATAATTGATTTATTTCGCGGAAAATTTTAAAATTATATCCAAGAAAAAAATTCTTGTAAATTGAAAAGTTAGGTTTTCTAAACTCTTCTGAAGGGGAATCCTAAAATACATTTCGAAAAAATAATATCACTTCGATTCTTTAAATATAGATAAGTTCAAAAAGCTGCCGTGAAAAAATGCATTCAATAAAATTTTCCTTTTTTCGCATTTTTTTTTATTTGAAAACACAAAAAACCTTAAAAACTGTTCCAACTGATGGCTGCCATTCTAAATCCATTTGTCCTTCGGGTATGTAAAGTTTAGAATAATTCCACAGTGGTGATGGCGCTGATGGTAGCTCATCTGCTGTTAACTTATCTGCTGGTGATTGACATGGTCGAATTAACATCCGATTCGATTTCCGCTTCGCCAAAAATGGACTTTTATTTGACATAATCCTATGCATAGATAAATAGATGTTTCTGACAAATCTTACTATTCACAACAAAGTCATAAGAGAACAAACAAAACCGGCATATGGAATATCTTCTTAAAAAATAAAACGTTTTCAGTAGTATTTTTATTACTACAGATGCTTTATTTCCTTCAATTAAAAATGGTTTTCGGATAAAATTTTTGAATATTCATAAAAATATCTATTTATGTAAATTTTGATAACTTCACCACAAAATTTTGCTTTCAAGTCTAGTAATTTAAAAATGTCATCTAAATGAAAGCATCAGAAAATATTCCGCAAAATAAATTACCAGAAAGTAATGAAATCCAGATAAATGAACACCCTTGTACCTGCAAAGCCACAGAAGGAAGGACAAAACTTTTAGACAGTGAAGGGATTAGGTTGTTGCATAAACCGTCCGTTATGATTATGTTTCGTTAGAAGGAGAAGATGGATGTTACAAGTATTACTGGATTATACTGTGAAGGTCACGTGAGGTCAGAGGTAAGCTGGGGTGGTACGTTAATGTTAATTTTTGAGCTAGAGTTAATTTTTGATTGAAATTATGTGTGTGGAAGATTTGATAAAAAGATGCTTTATGTAAAAGTTGAAAGACGCTTCAGGGTTGTTTGAGATTTCACTAAATTTATTACTTTTGAGCGAAATATCTAATTAAAGCGACAGTCAGTTTTATGTCTTAATAATTCTCTGTTACGTCATATGCTGTGTTTTATCTCTTCCAATAAATTTAAAATCATAACTTTAATTGTTTAAAATGTTTTTAATGCCAGCAAACGGATGTTGAGTGTTGGGCAGGACAGATTAAGTTTTTCATTAGAAAAAAGGCCAGGAAATGCTAAAGTTTCAATTATGTTACTGTATCACTCTACCAAGAAATTTATTAATTTCATCTGATTGCTGAAGTTTCCATTGGGAAATTTCTGCAAAGGATAAATTAATTAACTTCAGAACGAAGGTCTTATTAGAAGTAAATCATGTTCATAAAATCATTCATTTATTTATTGTTGTTCGTTTGTTCATTCTTTTTCTTTTAATTTTTTTTTTCATTTTCCAAGTCCGTATTTGTATTCGACGTTTGATTACAGACCTAGATCATTGGGAATGAGCGACAAACAGTCAACTAGTAATTCGAATGACATATTGGAATCAGTAAAAGTAAGTCTGTTTAACAATAGCTATTCGTTCCTATGTTATGAGATCTTCTCTATACTTTTTATATCATTGATATATGTTCCCAATTAAAGTTTTTTTATATAACGTAATCCGGCAATCTTAGATGTCCAAACTGTGCATTTAATCAGTATTGATCTAGCATATGTCTCAGAATGTGAAACTGTGCTCAGTTCGGGCTGTTGGAGAAGCAAATGCTCTGCCGATGCGGAGTGAAAGTTATGAATTGTATGCAAGCTTTCCAGTATATGCAAATCTTATGATGGAACAGCAAAGAAGAATTACCGTAATGCAAGTTTCACATGTTTGTTCAATTCTTTAACAAATACTTCAGCTTTCCTCTGCTATTGTGAGTATTTTGCTTTTTTTAGGTTGCGTGAAGTACTGCGGAATGCTGGTTGTCGAATTCCAATACCAGCAAAAATTGGTGATCTGGAAGAGTTGTTGGATCGAATTGTTGATGCAAACGATAGTATCTGCGAAAGAGCGGTTTGACATTTATCTCTTTTTATGAAAAGCCTGCGCGAAATCCTCATTAGTTTTTAAAGTCTGTCATCTTTAAAACTTATTGTAGAGTATTTTACTTGATATGCTACAAAAAGCCAAACGTATGGAGGAAGTAGTTGTACCACAGCAAATCCTCGATGCGGAAAGCACGGCTGCGTCAGAGCAAACATTATTCGAAAGACAGGGACGTTACACTGCACTTTTGCGACGCTTACCTGGGTATAAGGATAAACTGCCGGCAACACATGCTACTGCACCTTCTTTGCTGGTAAATTAACTTTAAAAAAACTGTAAAATAGAAATTTATGTGACCATTTCAAATAGTTTATAATTTTGGATTTTGCGTTTAGTTCGAATTTGGATTGTTTTTACGTTTCAGACTTTAATTTGTAATCATGCAAGCTTTATTGTCTTCATTTCAAGTTTGAAAAATTTTAATAGTAACGTATTTGTAGTGTAGTTTCATGCTCAAATACTTCTAATTTTATATACTGGAAGTCTGAATAGCTCACAATATTATAAATGTTAAATGAAACAAAATTTTGAAAAAGTGGGAACAGTCGCATTTTATATTTTGTTAAATATCGGTTTTTTATGTATGATGCTTTTCCAGTAAATCTACTCAGTTCATTCTGAGATTAAAAATTTTTTTTTACATATTTTTTACAAATTTTCGAGTGAAATCATAGCGAGAAAAATGAAGTTCGTCTTATTTTTAGACTTCCAAAGAGAAGCCGCAGGCTGTTTTTGGGATTGAGGTTGATAATAGTTTTGGGGAATTCAAACCTAAGCTAAAGCAGAAATATCACGCTATGGAAAATGCTGTAAAGAATTTGCAAATCGTTGACAATGATAATGATGGTACTAATAGCACCATGTGGCAGAACGATAAAGGGGCAAATGTTCATCCATATCACAAAGAACTAAATCATTTCAAGGTTAAATTTTACTCCAGAATGTGTTTTTCTTTTGGGTCGCTTACTTGAATGGTTGCCAACTTAAATTACTATTCAATAATTAATAATCATATTAAATTAAATTTATAATCAATTAAATCAATCACTAAATTTATAATTAATAATTATATTAATTACTAGATTATTGGATAGTAATCACTTGAATGAATAATTGCCAAGAGTCAGTATTGCACTAAATTTGTTAAGTCACCTGAAATTTTCTTTCACTTACTTCGTACAGATTCCTGCAAGACAGCTAGAAGTCGGGACAGTTCAACCACTGAATACTTTATCGGATACCGAGTTAGTATACATCAATGCGGTAGAGAAGTTGAAAAGTTTGCGGGATATTCTGAACAAGGAGCAAGAATTCAGTGTCGATCTTGAGGTATCATTCATTTTTATTGTCTTGCTAATGCACGATGAAGTCATACTTTTTGTTTACCCACATTGATTCGATATTTAGAAAAAACTTTTGATATTTTGCAGCACAACGCGCAGCGATCATACCTTGGATTGACTTGTCTCATGCAAATCTCAACACGGAAAGTGGATTACATTATCGACCCTTTTCCTTTATGGAATGATATGTGTATCCTGAATGAACCATTCACAAATCCAAACATATTAAAAGTAATGATTTTGAAATGTCAGGAATTTTTGGAATGTTCTGCTTTAGCCTGCTTCAGAAATACCTGATCTGAACAAGGATTAATATCGCTATCTCCCTCACTAGGTCGAACTGCCGAGAATAAAGTTTATTCTGTCTTTTTAGTTTCAATATGGCGAAAAGATAATCATCTTTCAGGTTTTTCATGGTGCAGATTCGGATATTGTTTGGTTGCAGCGGGATTTTGGCATTTATGTTGTGAATATGTTTGACACATACAGATCAATGAGGGTGCTTAATTATTCTAAATTTTCTTACCGGCATTTGGTTCAAACGTGTTGCAACCATACATTGGATAAGAAGTTCCAGAAAGCTGATTGGCGTCTAAGGCACTGCTTCTTTTCTTGTTTTAACGATCATAACGATCAGTTATTCAACTGACAAATTATGATCACTTCTTCATGATCATCAGTACATTACATATGTAAATATAGCATTAAAAAAATCATTGAAACTTTTTTTGTTGGTACTTGTTCTCTTTCTTTTAGACCCCTCACAGATGCTCATAAGACATACGCGCGAAGTGATACTCATTATTTGTTGCATTGTTATGACCAACTTCGTAAAAAACTTCTCGATGAAAGCAATGATGCTAGACTTCTTGAATTGGTTTACAGTGAATCTGTTCAGACTTGTCTTACTGTTAGTTTTTAGCAATTTCTTCTGTTGTTTCCTCGAAAGTTGATCAGTGGTTGTGATTAATATAATTTAAATCACTTATTTTATAGATGATACATATTTGTATTAAGCATGATGAAAGCTTATGTCCCGTCTATCACACGTGATGGGTCTGTGTTTTTGTTTTCATAGTTTTTCTTTTTAATTAGTTTTGCGCCTTAATTTTTACTTTTCAAAGGTGTATAATAAGCCGATGTTTGAAAATGACGGGTATGAAAAACTTCTGATGGGAAGAAAACCCTTGAATTCTCGTCAGCAGTTCGCTTTGGCTGCTCTGTGGAAGTGGCGCGATGAGCGCGCAAGAACAGATGACGAAAGCCCGCAATATGTCCTTCCATGTCACATGATGCTGCAAATTGCTGAGGTTTTTCGATTATTTCGTTTTTGTGCGATTGATTTCTCTCAGTAAGGAGAGAATTGTGTTTTATGCTATCATATCTCTTTTAATTTAATGTTTTGAGAAATCCATGTATTGTTTTGGATGGCTTTTTGCTGTTGATTGTTATTGTTCCAGGTACTTCCTCGGGAAATGCAAGGAATTATGGCGTGTTGTAGCCCTGTCCCATTGCATGTTAAACAAGAATTGCATCTTTTGCATCAAATTATTAATACAGCACGAGATCAGCCTCTTATAAAACGTTCAAATAATGTACCAGATATTGGTTTACTAACTTTAGAAGGTGCTACATCTCAATTGAACAAAATGAACGCAATTAAAGCAATGTTAAGGTCAAGTTTGAAAATTTCTTTCAAAATTATCATGAAGAGCATTATTATAAGTGTCTCATTATTCAAATTAATTGATTTTGTTATCTATTTTATTAGAATCTCTTTTAACACTTTTATGACTCTGATTTGTTGTTGGCAATGGATGTATTTTTCCAGACGCTTTTTCTCGTTTAAAAGAAACTTTGTTCTTTTGTCATTTCATCTTTTTAGGTGTCACTTGGATTTTTCATCAACGAAATATAATGAAGAAATTCGCGACATTGTTACACAAAATGTGAACAGAAAGGTATCTCTAGATAATGTAACAATAAAACGTTGTGACGGTTTGTTTTCCGGCGAGGTATATACAATTGGCGAAGATAATGAGAAAGAAGATGAACTTTTAACGAAAGTCATGACGAAATTGGAAGACTGGGCAACACCCTACGAATGCTATCGGATTGCTCTGATGGAGCAAAGTTCGAAAGCAAAAATCGAGGTATTATTGCATTAACTTTTTATACCAAAAACTGTGTCAGAGTTATCATTGTGGCATGATTGTTGAATACAGTTTCTAGCGAAGATTTTATCTTGCACTATTCGTTCAAAAAAATAGTTTTTTGCGATTTTTTTGGAAAATTTAAGAGTTTTTTTAGTTAAAAAGCTCAGAAGGAGATTAAAGAAAGCTTTAATTGCAGAACGAAGAGAAGAAAAAAGATGCATCGAGAAATCAGCAGAACCCTCCACAGGAGAAGAAATTGTGGTCACATCTCGATTCTGCTGCATATAAACTTGCATTTACTGAAGAAAAAGTGATTTTTCTTCGGAAAATTACAATTTTTTGCTTTTAACCAGTAATGGCATTCTGATCTACTTTCCTTTTTTGGTTTGATGCTGTTCACTTAAAGAGCTGTCAGTGAAGATGAAAAGAAAGTGCTGCTGATCTCAGAAATTGTTTTATTTCTTCTTGGTATTTCACCTCGCCTGCTTTTGGAATATTTGATCACTGCTGTAATATTTTTTAAGGTGACAGCCAGTGAATTAAAAGCGGAAAGTGAACAGCGAAAAAATGCCGAAAGAGAGATGAACATGTTCGAAGAAATGACATTAACGAAACCAAAATTAAAGAAAAGAAGAAAACGAGTACTATTTTCATTTATATTTTACCCATTTACATTTTACCCATTTTCATTTTCCCCATTTTCATTTTCCTTGATCTCCGCTGTGGATTTTAAAAAAAGTCAAACTTTCTAACAAAAATTCAGTCGATGCGGATGCTTCAGGAAGTGGGTGAAGTCAGTATCGCTACGACACAAGAGGGTGATGAAACACAAACAAAAGACGCTGGAATTGTAGAAAAACGAAGTCGGAAAAGTAACTGGACTGATGCAGTGGAGAACTGTGATCAACGAGTAGACTATAGTGCCTTCGATCCTAATATTTTCAGTAGTAAATTTTATCTCACCCAAGATTTTTTGCTTATTTTGTTATTATAAATCACTTATCCTTCTATTATTTTAAATTGGGATATTCATAATTGAGCCGAAGTATTCATTTGTAAAAGTTGTTGTTTGATTTGATTTTTTTGTCTCGGAGTGTGACTCGTTTAATTTATGAGCAATATGTTTATAGAAAATGCTGTATTGACATCGGACACATATGATCCATTCAAGCAGTGGAATCGTAAGAAATCGAAATCAAGTCGTGAACGCCGAGGGATGCAGAGAGGGCGGAAAATGTGAGAGGCGATCGATTTATCTTATATCTTATAGAATAAACGAATTTTGCAGTTTTTTTTCATTTTTTGATTTTATTTCATTTGCTGTATGTAGAAATGTTTACGACATGAGGTGCCTTCAAACGGTCGGATTTATTTAGTGTTCTTACTTATGATCTACTCTTCCATCAGAATTTTTTTGTTGCTGATCGGCTTACTACACAAATGCTGTAACAGGAAATAAAAAAATTAATTGGCTAAATATTGCGAAAAGTATATTGGCTTCATCCTGCTTCCAGTGCTGAAAAGATTTTTTGGTATTTTGGATTTTAAAATGTGTCATCCACGTGATGTATTTGTTTGTCGTACGAGGTATTAGGTTATAAGCATAAACCGCTACAGATAAAAGTGATAAGACACGGTATGTGCTTATTTCGACGCTATCATGAAAGGTAATCTAGGAGTTTTAGAATTCAAAGCAGATATTGTATTCCGTAATCATTTTTTTTCTCTGGGTGAAAACGCTGAGTACTTTTTTTCGGAGATTTGCTCAGGTTTATCTAAGCATATTTTATAATTGGATTATGTGAAGATGGTGAAAAAGAAAGGGTGAGAAACAAATTTAAAGCAAAACTTTAATGAACGTGTTTTCGATGAAGTGTTGGCTTCCAAATGAATAAATATAAGTTTTAAAATGTCCATGACGGACCGGTATTACATCGAGACTTCGTTTACTATGAAGCAAATTAAATGCACAGAGTGTAGCATTTGCGGGTGAAGGTTAATGGTATTGCCGTGTAAGGCGAATTAACTTCTTGAACTATTTTTTCTGAAGTGAAAGAAACAGCTTTAGAGGTGAGCTGGTTATGGCGACGTACATTGTTGATCGTGGCATTGTATAGCCTGAAGTTGTATGCAACATTTCTCGTGATGTTAGCCGAAAGTTGGAATAATATTGTTTTCCATGCTTAAATTTCGAGAAACTTTTAATGCTTCATCACTGTTCATCTTTCAACTATTAAATCAGCTATTAATAAATTCTTTCGAAATCATTTACTTACAATCGATCAGACCATCAGTTATGTATTGCCATGTTCCATAGTTGTATCATTATGCGAGAAGTGTTTTGTAGTATGATCGTTTAAATCTTATCAAATAACTAAGACGTAGGACGTGATTAAGATGATCGAAAAAGAACATCCAGAAAGGAGAATGTTTTTTTTTTTCTTATACAATGAATTTTTCTTTAATTAATCAGACCATCGGTTTTGTTTATAAGAACCAGAAAAAGAGACGAAATCGTTAATTATGTAATTCCAGGAAAAATAGTTTATTGCGTTCCTGACTACATTAATAAATAATATTAATATTAACGCTTGGATTGGACAGTGTTCGACTAGTGATATGTTATACCAGCCTTGTAATATCAGTTGCTGCATGTTGCTTCTTTGTCTTATTTTTGTTATCAGTGTTAATCATTATTATTGCTGTTATTATTGTTAATTATTATGATTAGTTGGGCAAAATAAACGAAAATAAAGAGAAGATAAAGAAAGGAAAACCAATGAATGAAGGAAAGAAGTGTTTCAAGCAAAACAATGAAGAAGCAGTTGTAACGTCGAGACCAGCCTGGAACACTGATTGGTAAGAGGTTTGCGATGTTCACAATTTAACCTGTAAGATTCGACGCATCATAAACAAAGGATATCGGATTTTTATAGATTAAACAAAATTAAACGTGAAATAAGGAACGTTCTAGTAGCGAATGCCTCGTGGGAAACGAACTTCTAGGGAGACAAATTGGACATCTCAAGTATAGCTCAGCGATGAGACAAAAGCAAGAAATGTTGCGAAAATTCAACTGCTTCTTTCTGCCATGTTCCTTACAATACTTTTGTATTTTAATTTAAATTGAAGCTCACTTTTCTTTAGCACACTATTACAGCTATACTTGAAAAGTCATTGGAGTGATACAATGGTGAGTGAAGCCATCTACAAATATGTTAACAAAAATCGATAAATTTCGAAGATTTAAATTATTTGCAATTATTTTCTGCCATAAATTACGAAATTTCTTGGTGATCTCATTAATGAAGTTTTATGTTTCTAAAGCAGTCGTTTTTATTCAAAGTAATGCATTACATTGCTGAAGAACAAGTGATCAAGAACTGGGTTTGATGCACCGTGTTTTGTCTTATTACATTAATTAATTAGTTAATTAGTCTACAGTATCTAGCAGTTCGGATTTATAATTATTTCGCCGATTAATTATAACTCCATTATTAATCGAGTTACCAAAAACATTTACCATTTTTGGTAAGTTTGTCGTTTCTCGGAATGAAATCATTTCAATTTTGTTCTTTCCAGCAGTTTCTAGCGAAGTACATATGTTTCGTGATTTATTTCAAATAATATTTTGCTTGTAGGATTCGCTCGAGTAGAAAAATTTCAGCTTCGCTTTCGAAAATTTTATTTTACTGTTTTTAAAAACATTTGTTTCTCATACTTTTTCTTTTAGATTGTACAAATACCGATTGTTTGCATACTTTTGGAAATCATCGCAATTTGCATCACACGTTCCATCTTGGCTTACCTGTCAATATCGAAGTACAAGCATAAGCGGTATTACTGTCACCAAGCACCTATCCTGGATAGCTCATACTTCGCTGATGCACCGTCATACCTCGAGAAATACCTGGTATTCATTCGTTCTCAGAAATTGCACTCTGTCTGTATGTGTGGCTGAGGTTCGTTATCAAGTCCGTTTTTGACATTTAGTACATTTTGAATTAATTTTACAATCATAACAAAGAAATTCAGCTTTTTTTGAAAAATTTTGCAGGAAAAACCGGCAGGAAAACGCAAAACAACACGGGAAAGCAACCTTAGGTCCGTCGGATCCATAAAAGGAAAAATGCCGAAGGTGGTAAGAAAGGTTGGGATGTGAGAGTCACATGAGGAACCACTGCAAATAAAATAAAATAAATGGGAAAAGCAAATTTCAAAAATGTGTCAAGCTTCTTATGCAATAACGCGCGTTATCGGCATGCATCCCGCTAAATTCTGCGTGCAAAATAGCAGATGATATTAACATTGTTAACTAAGGAAAATGAATCGGAATTTTTCCGATCGAACTTTGTGGAAACTTTTGGAAACCTGAAATTTGCAGTTCACAGAGCTCTCTCTTTCTGTAATATTTCACTGTTAATCTTGCATTTTTTGAGTAATTTTAGCACAACTAGAAATCGAAGCTAGCGACGATAAATGTTACGCATTTCATTTATTATAGAAATCATTTTGCTGTAAATCATGAATAATTCAGCAGATAAATTCAAGTTTGCAAATGATATCATTAGAATTTGAAATTAGAGACAAAGAAACTTTCAACATAAGGATTTCGGATTGGATGTATCGTAAAGTATCAAGATTTTTCGAAAGTCTTCTTGAGATTATTGCAAGATTTTCGGCAAAATCTTTTCCAAATGTCATATAATTTTAGTTGAATTGCAATAATAGAATGCATTAATAGGATACAGCGATGATAATTGCATTCCACCACATTTATATTCACTGTCAGCTTTGCTCTGTGACCAAACAATACATCACATTACAACTTCTACAAAGCCAGTTAAAATGTGATAGTATCACCGGAATGATCACTGATTAATGCAAGTCATCGTGACCTATGACCATCAAACCATCAAAAAGATTTGACTTGTAAAATTGTACAAAAATTTTAATTTTCAACGTGAAAATGACATTAAGTGCTAGACAGATGTCACTTTGAGCAAATGAACGTCAGTGATAGAAATAAGCATTTTTCATAGAACTTTTCAAGTGAAATAAGTTTGAAACAATTAAGTTGACGACAGCAGTGGATGATAGCAGTACATATAGATAGGTAAAGTGATGGCAGATGATTAGTCAACAAGGCACGTTATGATAAAGGCACTTTAATTACAAGGAAACGTTTTTCAAACTTTTTATTTTGGACAAGATATTAAACTTTTTTGCAAGATTACTATCACGGAACAAATGATTAAGGCAGGCTTGCTATGCGAATCATTTGAACGCTGAAGTGGATTTGTGAAATTTGAATTGTTAGGAACCAAAGAAAAATTACTTTGTTGGTGGCTTACTCAAGGAGATTGTGCATCGTGCAAGTGGAATAATGCATTTCGTGCATATCAGCACAGTGGCTAGGATGCTTACAATAATAAGTGCAACTTCTAGGGCACAAGTGACCGCTTCGGTCGTTGTATTTAAACCGTCAAGCCATTGTCGTGGATCAAGCTTGAGCAAGAAATTCTCGATTCCTCTCTCATTACAACCAGGACAGTTACCGATACCTGCTTGCCAACGATGTGCCACGTGTTTTTCACGTAACGGTGACGCTTCATATCTTAATTACATTTATAATAAATGCTTCAAATCTGGAAATTGCAAGAAAAATGTAAATTAGTCAATGGAAGAAAAAATAACAAGTCTTTACTAGAAAATAATACTGAATTTACTTGGCCTCAAAATCTGACTTCATCTCATGTGCAGATCAAATTTAAAAAACTGCCACTCAACATGGCTTTACATTAAAATTTTAATTTGATAACTTACTTTAACCATTTGCATTGCTCTGCACTTGCATCACCAGCTGGCTGTAAGCATACATACCGATCTGAAATTATCCCTGCCGGGATTCCACCGATTGTTGCAATGAATTTCGTCCTTGTCGCTGTTCCGATTTCTATGCTAAAACTCCAATCAGTACTTAATTTGTCTTCGGATGGATATACATAGCCAATTAAAGTCCCTTTGCCACCCTATAAAATACGCAAATGTCATTTAATTTTTCCTATGAAATTCAAATTTACAATAAAAATTAAAAATTAAGGTAATGAATATTATTATTTACAAATTATTTCGCAATGTTCCAGTTTAAATTAAAAAAAAAAAAGAAAAAATTCAAAGGATTGAAGTAAATAAAATTTGTCTTAATCACGATTTCATTTTTTCAATTATTTAAAATTTACTAATATGGTAAGGTTGAGGAATCGATTAGATTGTTCATCCATTCGAATTGTTCCAGTAAATGTTATTAAGTGTGAGGCATGCCGAACAATAACAGGCCTTGAAAAAATTTGAATAGATTTTTAAAATTTTAAATTTGGAGATATTTCCACATACATTTGTAATTGAAGTGAAAATGAATGTTAAACCATTTTGTCCCACTTATAGCAAAAATTGAAGTAAACTAAATAAAACATTTTGAATATTTCAACTTATTTAAAAATTTAAACAGTTTTAACAAATACTTAATTAGTTTCCGATTTACATCGAATCAATTGCTTGCAATAGAAAATCCATTTAAGTGATTGGCAATCAATTCCGTACGCATGCATACAGTAAGATTTATAGGTATCTGTTGCAAGAACAAAACTAAATTGAGCAAAAGTATTAAATTCGCACAATTTTCGAATTTGTGTGTTATGATTTGACCTGAATTTCATTACCTGGTACCACTACTAACGCTGACATGTATAGCTGTTCCTTCAGCATGAATGATTCGCACTGCTCGATCGTCATTTAAGATCTCAACTCGTTCAATCCAATTCTGCTCATTAACTGGATAGCCAAGATCAAGATCAATTAGCCGACCACCGGAAGTTAGAAAATATTCCGCATTGTACCGAGTTAGATACCGCTGTTCCTTACAATTTTCAACTGTTATATGCTGTAAATTGAAAACTAAAATATTGCAAAATTTTAAAATGTAATTAAATCTTTATAATATTTATTCCACAATTAAGGAAAGGAAATGATTCAACCGAAACAATTTACTTTTCAGATCAATCTTTCGATTCAGAAACTGTATTTATTATAACCTGTGAATCAGCAACTTTAATAATTCCATTGCGTATCAACCACCTGCTGTCCTTTTTCCTTAACCAACCTAACTTATGAATGTCATTTTCGGTTGGTTCATTTAATCGTACACCCATCATTAGTGCTCGATTGTCATTTGAAAAATAATACATTCCATTTGAAATTTCTCTAATTACTCGACCTGTCGTTGTTCGTATTTCCATCTCAAAAAATTTTTTTAAATAACCTACTTATTAACTTTCTAATTATTAGTAAAATGATTCATGATATATTTAAGTGTTTTTTTCGTTTAATATATTAAATAAGAAAAATAGGGAGTATTATAAGAAAATCAATAATTAATTGACACCTGTCGTTTGTCTATTGTTTCCATTTTAGCGGAACCTTTATTAACAATTGCTTCAAATTCTTCAGAAGCTGTCACAGCCCATCCGTTTGCTACTGTTTCATAGATCCGATGTCGTAAAATGATTATCATATCAGGATGGGTCAGTTTTACGGCTGTATAAATTCTTCCCTTCGAAGGAAAAGAAATGAAATTAAAATTCAGACAGACAGATAGATGAAAGGAAAGGAATCAAACTCGGAAATACTGAAATTAAAAATATTTTCGTTTTTTTCGAAAAATTTTCGAGAAAACATAAGCTGAATTTTTCTGCTCCTTTTCGTAAAAAAATTATAATTCCTTTGATGCAAAATTTGCATTTAATTCCATCACATATTGAAATAGTTAGCTCAAAATCATTCATTAACTTTTGTCTTTCCGCTTTTCCTGAAGTACTCAAGTTCTTACCATTTCGATTAAAACTTAGTTTAGGGACAAAAAGTAAGTAATTATGGCTAAGAAGGCAATTGACACTTCGACGAATAATATAGGCATTATTATATGTGAGTGAAATTATTGCTCTTAATTATTTAATTTTTTATTTTATTAAAATGTGTCTATAAATAAGCCATCAGAAATGACAAACTAATCATACTGTCAATATTTGATGAAATTTTTAAATGTTTGAGTAAACTAAATTTTAATCGAAATGGTAAGAACTTGAGTACTTCAGGAAAAGCGGAAAGACAAAAGTTAATGAATGATTTTGTAGAACGGAAACAGTACCCCGTATGGATCGATTGCCACTTCACAGCAAACTTCACTTTTCGATGACATCAAACAACCAATGCTTGACTGATGTGAATGATATGTCCGGTAGCACACAGGACCTTTCGTACAGTTCCTGTTTCATCTCATTACTTTTATTAATTTCCTTTTTATTTTTGAGGAATTTTTATTTTTTAATTTAATTGACTCATTACATTCGGTTTTGCTGAATTTTGAAATTTCATACTTACATATTTGCCACTTTCTTAGTATGCCGAATAATTGATTAGTCTAAGATTTAAATGGCAGGAAATGCTCTATTAATTTATGATGCAAATGCAACAATTTTAAAATTGAAAACTTTTTAGAAAAATTATATTTTTATTACTTATATTTATAATCATCAACGCTGCAGTACTGTTCAGCACCGGCACAGTCACAAATGCAGGTGGTTGTAATTTGTGGAATACCGAATTTATACGATGCCGACACAGGGAACAGTTGCTCCATGCGAACATATTCAATCGTATGAATCTCTGTTCTCATCCCATCCTTTATCATTATCGTCAGTAATTATGCTCGGCCATTATCATTATTATCAGTATTGTTCTCATGACTCATCAGTCTTATTTCACAATTTACCTAACAACTTCCTTGGGTTCATTTCAAATAAAATTCATCGAAAAGAGAATACTTTGAGTAATTTTGATTTTTTTTCACGAATATTTTGTTTTTATTGTTGAATTTGTACCGAGAAATTGAGGCATAATGTTTCTTTGAGAGTCAAATCAGCAACGGTTGTACTGATTTCTTGAATTCGCTTTCCGGAATTATCCATATTTGTCGCAGCACCCTGAATTGGTGCTATCCGAGTACAGTGCACCTCACCTGTCAGTGTACCACAAAGTATATATTTCCATAGTACCATTAATATCCTAAAATAATCATTGAATTCATTTCCTGTATTTCTTAATTCTCTTTGCAAAAACAAACAGAAAAAGAAAATGAAATGAAAACGAAATGGAAGAAAATTGAAATTCCAATTTTGATTACATAAAGTTTTTAAATTTTTGACATAAATTTGAACTCTACGTAAATGACTTTGAGGTGCTTATTTACTCTACAGTAATTCAAAAATTATTCGAGTTTTATTTTCTAAAAAAATTTCCTAAAAATTGAAAATTGTATTCTGATAACTTTTTCCTTTTTTGCCATGATTGAATGTTTCAAAATTCTTTTTTAACGTTAACTTTGAACTTTCGTCAATCTCATCCAACTTCACCATTTCAACAAGTGATAAATGTTAAGATTGATAATTTGAAGTGAAAATGCGCCAAGTTTATTTTCCCCACTTATTCAACCATCCATTGTGGTCATAGTTTGTTCCAACCAACTATTACATAAGAAGTTTGCCAGTGCAAAGAGTACGTGCTATTTGAAAGTGGAGTGGACATTAAAATGACCTGCTAAGTGTGTTTTCACTTACAAAACATTCAAACTTATGTTGATTGTGGACATTTCAAGGGTTCTTCGCGGTCACCGAGCTATCACCGTGGACTGTGAATGCTAAGTGTACCGAACCGATGGTAACCCTCTCACTTTGACCGAACTTTACACTACCACAACAGGTTGTTGTCCCTTCTTGTCGCTTTCATCGTTGACCATAACTAGTCATTCTTACGAACCTGGCAAGTACGAGAATTAAGCGTTAAATTTGAATTATCTCATTCAAATAGAACATTTTTAAAATCCTCACGAATCATTTATACATGGACCAATGAAGTTGATGATAATGCTATAAAATGCAATCTATTAAATCCCATATTTCCGATTAACCGATTAAATATTTCTAAACAGATAAAAATTGAATAAATTTGAAAAATTCTTTTTGAGGAAATTTAGCCAATTTGTTAGAAATTTAATTTTCAATTATTCCAATTGACACTAATTAGTAAACCAACAAATAAAAGAAAAACGAAAAGGAAGTGAAAGTTAAAATAAATTTCATCAGTGTTAGTTACTCAATTCGAACATTTCGTTTTGTCTGCTAATAGATTAGGGAACACAACGGAACAGATGTGGAGAGACGAAGATAGACGCAGACAGACACAGGCACCCAACAAAGTATTTGATTTTAGAAATTCAGTTATTTATTTATTCAAATTCGATTAAAGGATTAGTGGGAAGTTGAAGATGAAAAGAATGGAAGGAAAACAAAAGAACAGCAGTGGATTATTGCAAATTTTGAGAGAAATGAAAGAAATAAATTAGAGACAAAGAGAATGAAAATTAAAGAGAAATGATGAATAGCATTATCTTCACGTTACCAATAATTATGCTGGCACATTGTAATTGAATACTTTAATTAATTAACACTTGTTTACATCTTTAATTCAACTACTATAGCTAATGAGTGCGCTGAATAAAAAATAGAAATTAAAGTTACCGTTGAATACATTTTCAACTGTTAAACGTATCATTTGCTTCCAAAATCGCTAGCAGTGCTATCAGTACTGCTATTCGAAGAATTATTACGATCTATTGACCTTTGACACTGTTGTTTTTAAGTGGCTATTGTAATAACCTTTACATTGATCGTTAGCAATGCAAGTTATCACTAATTGTGACTTGCTAATTAGTCAAACCACCAACTCTCTTAAACATTGTTTGTTGTTACCAACTATCACTGCAATAATTATCAATTTTTTTCATTCTAAGGAAATACTCCGAAACACTGCTTTGCTGCAATTCATTGTTCAATTTTCAATTTAATTTCGTTTAGCATTTTTCAAATTAATTTTTCAATTTCTTGTCCTTCAATCCAATTATTACTGGGGTTTCGTTGAACAATTCGCGTATCTGAAGCAAATTAGTTCTAAGCATTCCTTCATTGCTTGTTTCAAAATTAATTGTCAATTAATAATTACTTCATTGTAGTGAATAAGAAACACTTTATTCGAGATTCATTTGACCTACTACCATGCCGCTTGTTAATGTATTCATTATGAATGGCTAAGCAATGTGCGCAATGAATTGTCGAAATTTTTAGAAAACATATCCAGATTAAACTTGTTTTAAAATAATTTGAAGTTTCAATTCTTCATTTGGGAAATATTTCAAGCAAACTTACACTTTATCAGTAGTTCTTCGCTCAGTAGATTAATATTATTGCCTAATATTTGTCCCTTCATCCATTAATTAATTTCAGATTTAAAAATGAAGGAAATGAATTAAATTCGAAAATTAGCGGCACAGTGTAAGTGAACAGCAAGAGAGTGGTATTAAAATTATTAACACAAAACTTCATCAAAACTTTGAATAAACCATTCAAGCGAAGTTAATTTATTAATTGTTGATTACATAATGTATTATTAATAGTTAATTAATTCATTTAGTGACCACAAAGGTCACACAGCTGTGACGGGGAGCTCTTCATCTACCAATTCTGCCAAATTGCATTTGAGTTCCAATCGAATTCCGATTGAATTATTTAAATTGGCATAAATATTCAGCAAAACTTAGCGGTCATTTTATGAACAATTGAAGTTTATACAAAATGTTTAAAATCATTTAAAAACACAATAAAGTTTATTATCGAATCAAAAATGTTTTGCAAAACTAAAACTACTTAATGAGAGGAATAATGACGGTTAAATAGATTCTTTCGATTCAATGTTTCTGAAATTTGTTTTCAAAAACTAAAATTTACAATAAAGATTTACATAAAACTGCAGCTTTGTTCCAGCGTAACTTGCTTCTTAAAAGTAAAAAACTTCAGTTTTGTGGAAATGAAAAAATTTCAAAACTGCAAGCTTATCAACCTTTGATCAAAATACCTTTTGGTTTTTTCAAGAGTAAACCAAAATCGGTATGAAATTCTGAATTCCAGAGAAATTTGCAAAGAAAGAAATGCCACGAATTCTCTGATAAGATCAAACTGAGCACTGTAAGACAAGACAGGATTAGACGATGGAATATGGTAATGTCGAAAATATTGGTACCAATTGGCATAAACAAGATTAGCATGACCTCAAGGTCAGTTAATACACCAGAATATTTGATGAGAAAATATTAATAGTTTTTAATGCACTAAAATATGTTTGAATTTTTTTCAGCAGATACAACCATAAATAATTTACTTTCTTTCATATATCAGAATTTTAAGAATTTAAATCGAAACAGAAATGAATTAAGGTAATTGTTAATTTTAATTTAAACAAATGAAAATTAATAAAGTTCTTGATGAATGCAAAAAATATGAAAGTATAGAAATTGTGAACATGTAAGTTTGCAAATTTTATGAAATGTTCATTGTCCTTCTTAATTGGAATATACAAATTAGAAAATGCCAATGGCAAATTTATAAAAAACAAAGTATACGGTGGTTTGTTGATAATTTATAAAAAGCATGGCATTGCAAGCGTTATTCTGCACTTACTTTCAATTATCCTCAAATTTTCATCTTTTTCTTCACTTCGGAAAATTTCTTTAATGCAATTTGAAATCTTTGTTTCAAATTTACGCAAAATAAAGAATTATTCTCTGCCAATTAATAGTTTTAATTCTTTAATTCCATTCTCTAATTCTGTTATTTTTAGTGAACCTGCCTTCATATGTTAAAAAATAGAATTATTCTCTGCTATTTGTTTCAGTTGATAATTTAATTGAAGCAAGTTCAGCCTTCGTTCTTCGTCCAGCCGAAGGAACCTAATCAAACGGCAGCATTTGCAAAACTCACCAAGTAAAAAATGAAATTTTAAATTCTGATATGGAAATTAATTTTCTCCAACACAAAATTTTACGAATTTTCTAATTATATTATAATTCATTTTTTAGGGAATCTTTCAGTTAGAAATGTAAATTTTTTCGTTCAATTTTGTGAATAAAAGTAGTCTCAAGCATCCTATCAATTTTTGCCAAATCGAATATTTAAACTTTTATCAGTGTTGGGACACAGTTGACCAGACATAGCTCCGGTATCATTGCTCAAGTTTTTCGTTCATTTCAATAATATGAAATCACTTCCACCTTATCACAATACAAATGATAGGAAATCATTAAAGTTACTTTATCATGGAATACGATAATCATGGAATCCAGTTAAATTAATTTCTATGCTTCCTAAATTGATTACTTGGACAGTCTGCAATTGTAATGCTCATAAGGTGCCTAAGTAATAATTAAAATTTTAACGCAAAATATGAACAATTTTTGAAAACAGACAATTATCAAATAATAAAAATAAAATACAATTATAACAAGTAAGAAAAGTTTTTAATTCATTTTCTCGAATGAACCAAAATAACAAATTTATGTGATTCAAATCACTACAGTTTGCGCTTGCTATTTGGTACAATTTGCACAACGGTCGATGACGCCCGGTCAACTCCGCCTTTCCTGTCATACCCATAAAATATCCTCATTTGAAATTCACTGAAATTCCTCATACTTTTCAAACAACCTGATTATTTCATTTTTATAAATTCAATAAATGATTCGAATGGTCGTTTTGTTTTATATTTATCTCGATAGTAACATGCAATTCATCGTTTCCAAATTACTCTTACAAAAATTAATTTATTATTTAATTAATTTTAAAATTCCGATTATTTCCTTTTTTCCGAAACGAATATAAAATTATTGATTCAGTATTGTTAGCAGTGTTCCAATCCTCATGAACAACTTTTCTGGCGAAGGCACAAATTTATTATTCTTTATTCTTTTTTGTCAATCTCAAGCATTTACTTTAATGTTGCAACGTGATGGCGTCTGATTTACGATCACGTGATTACTCCATGAAAAATGGACATGGAGGAAATTGTTCTTTAATCCTGAAATAATTGAAAATATTTATTTCTACCAAAAAAAAACCAAACCATTTCTATTTACAATTTTCACATGAAATTGCTAACAATCCATTTCAAAATATTTCACTTTGTAGAAATTCAAAATGAACAACACAAAAAAAGCAATACTTCCAGAAGAGGAAAACCAATCGTCCGACTGTCATTTCTGTTTATTTTCAAATTCTCAGCCACTTTTTTTATTAACATTTCGAATAATTTTTTCACAAAGTGCCTAAACTGAATTTTTTATCTTTGAATTCGTGCATTTTGGAAGATCGAAATTTCATTCAGCATTAATGAGTAATTAGCATAACGAAAAATTTTTTATTAATTGATGGATTCCTTTGCTTTACTGACAACTATAACAGACTGCAAATTGGCAGGTAAAAAACCGAAAATTGTCAAATGAAACAAAAGAATTTTACACATTTTAACAACGAAATGAATTGTACCACAAAATTTTAGGTAGAAAAAGGAATTTAAATTTTCACATCGAAAAAATATCAAAAGAGCGAAAAATCTATTTTTCAGATTTTTTTATTAATTTTATTGGAATTCGGATTAAAGCTGGACATTCAATTCAAAAGAAAATGAATTCCGTTATCATTTTAAGTAACTGATTTCGAGTAAATTATATCGGTAAGATTTGAATAGCGATGATATTTTGGTAATTGTGTAAGTTGTTGTGAAAATGAAATTTTACAAAAAGAGAGTAATTTATTTTTACTTTTCCTTATTGAAGATTTAATTTGCTTTTATTTTCGAAAATGACCAGAAATTAAATTTGAAATATTTAGTTTAAATAGTAATCAGTGCAATATTTCTTGAAATTTGACCTTGGAACTTCGAAATGCTAAATTTCCTACTTCGTCTTTCCCAATCCACGCGATTGGATAGCTTTCATTTACAATGAGTAAACATTGAACTACTCGCATCATTTCCAAAACTTTTTCTTTCACTCATTTCATCTACGGCTTTCACGTTTTGCGCCATTTTCCAGTAGTTCAAGTGCCTAAAATTTAGAAGTGTTAGTGCATTGACAGAAATATTAACTTGGAGTCAAAAGTGATGATAACGATGAGGACAGTAGTCATAAAAATTTTTTCAAACTCAATAATAAGGATGGGTAAATGTGGTAACGATAGTAATAACGATAACAATAATGACAATATTGTCAATGAACTATATTGAAGCAAGGCAGTTATGAACTGCATGTTAACCGCAAAATCGTGATATTCTTACAGTGATAATTGCAAGAATTCAAAAAGCGAAAATGAAGTGCATTGAAAATATAATGATGAATGTTTTGAAATTTCAGTGATCGTGAATAATTACAAAAGTAAGCTTTGAATCGTATCATTTATTTCCCATTCGGTTTTTACCATTTCACATTGAATGGTTCCGAAAATTATTTTAATTGATTCGCTAATTAATTAATCATTTGGCATAAAATCAAATCACACACAACCATACGATCAATAAATCCACGACACAATCATCATAATAACAGGGATCATAAAAGTAATAATTGATCAATTTTCAATTGACTTGGTCAAATTAGTTTTAAAACGGGTCACAGTTGATCTATTCCATGAATAGACGATAGCGTTGCATTTTAGAGAGTGACGAACCAACCGTGTTTCCGGTGAGGTATGTTGCTGATCAATCACCACGTATAATTATTATTTTAATGCTCTTATCATTATTGTTATTGCTATTATTGTAATCGAAACTCAGCGATGTGCAACCATTTCCGGTTTGAACTATTAGAAATTGAACTGATATTGAGTTTAGGAATTTCAATACATGCAAAGTGCAACAAAACTCAGAGGCTTAATGCCAATAATAATGATACTTGTTCATTAAACGACCGGAACAAAGTGTTTACCTAGCAAATAAAAGCAGTTATTTGCATTGCAAAAAATAATTTTGCTGAATGGGTAAGTAACGATTAGTTAACTGTGACTCAGGAGCAGCCATCAATTAAAATGTCGTTAACATTGTTTCTCTAGGAAACTGAAATAATTAAATTTATTAACTTTAAATTTCCTTTCGTTTAATTCATTTTTAGTTACTGGAAAATCATGAATTTTTCAAATATTTCTTTTTCATTCACTTGCAAATTGATTTATTCCAGCAATTTTAAATTTTGGAATTTTCATTTTAACAAAAAATCATTGGTAAAATTTTATATGCTAAGTAATTCCATAAGGAATGTCCACGTGATCAAACATGACGAAAGTTAGTGACGTAAGTGATCGCGAAACATTATAAATAAAAATTACTGTTTTCATTAACCTGAATTATCAGAAGTTGGGTGTATTTGAATAATTATCGCTTTGCCGTAAAATATTTTTAAAATTATTTAAACTCCCCAAAATATTTCCTTTTCATGAATGAGAGGGGTCAGTGAATTTATTTGTAAGAAACTTTTCAAAAGTTCATGAAATCTGATAAAACTTTGAAAATTCTTAAAGCACGGTATGTAATTAATTCAATAAATTACTGAACAATTCAGTTACTGCAATATCCGATGTGCTGCAGTGAGACTCGTGAATACGCGTTGACTTAGGAAAGAAAACCTGGAAGATTTTGATCATTTATGTGATAATTTCAAAAGTTAATACGGCCTCTTGTCAATTCCTTTTCACCGTGAAATAGAAATATCTCGATCCAGTGAAACATCCAAGATTTTTGATTCGGAATTTCAGATATAACTTAAAATAGATAGAAATTTTGAATTTTCAAATTGTAATTTTTGTTCATGCGAAAATACGAAAATAAATAATTAGCTAATTAGCATGACTAGAAACTCAGAAAAATATGAAAAGAACAAATTCAATGTTTTAACAGAATTTTACTTTTTCATAAAGTTTTTTCTTGACAACTGCTTTTTGTAAATTTTCCAAGAAATACGCGGACAATTATGAATAAATCGAATAACGGAAGCTAATTAAAAATGCAAAAAGTGGGGTCATGTTTAAAACGATGACCTCGATTTCTATTTTTTAAATTGAAGGGAAGCAATTTGTCGTTTAATTCGTCCATGCTAAGATTACCGAAAATCATTCTCTTAGGGCGACCAAAATAAATCATGAAATGACAATGCGGCAATTTCAACATCATGAAAGGATGAATGAAATGAAATTGCATCGTCGAGCAATTATAGCTAATTTGTGAATTCTTGAGATCCAAAATTTAAATCTTATATATTCAGTAAAAACCAAATGAAATCATGATGGCAGCGAGATTGAAATTAAAAACAAAATTGACAAATTTTAAAATCATGGAAAGTGTCAAATTGTTATTAATTGCAAATGCGTGATGTTTTCAATTATTTTTTGCTTTTTTAAAAAATACTCAATGAATATAACTTTGTATTTCAAAAAGCCAACTTCCGAAATTCACTCTCCTAAAACTATTAATTAAATTAATGGATAGATAATAATCACTATTAGTTGGGTTTTTCTGACTTCAAAGTTAAATTTTTTGTGGTAATTTGTTATCATCGCTGTTATCTTTTAATCGAACAAAAAAATCAATATTTGACGAGGAATTTATCAAATTTCAAATAAATTACCAAATTTATGGCATTTTAATTTTATTTCAAAACATATTACAGCTCTGTTTCTCGTTGTTCTTATGAAGAAAAACAAAAGTGAGTAATTGCATGTAAGGAAGCAAAACATAAATTCATAGAATCGTCCAGTTGAGGAAAGTTTTAATTGTCAAAATTTCTAAGCTTTCTATCCACGCATTGATCAGATATAATTTTTTCAAAGCAATAGGATTAAAATACAATTGATTAATTTAAAATTCTTGATCAATTGGAGGCATCAACCAATTGAAGTGATAATAAAAGAGTAGAACAACATGAATAATATCTTTAATGATAAGTGCTTCACCAAAGTTTTAATGCTAAAGTTATTTTGGCTAAACAAATATTTAAATTTTCTAATTTTTAAAGCTTTCAATGTTAGACCCACCAATGTTTGATCACAATTTCAATATTTTATTTAAAAAAAATACTTACTTATTACCACTAAAATTTCCAATTATCCATTTCACTTTTTCCATCATTTTGCTTCCTGCAATTTGACCAAAACATGCCAAGCACTAATTATGCTGAAATATTCGTTGAAATTATTTTCAGTGCCAAATAAACCAATAAGCCTACAGCATCCGATAGGCTCCAACATGCTTTCTGCCTCCGGCCATCATCCGCCCATTTGCTACTGAAGCAATCGTTCAAAGTCCTGGATTTCTCCATAAAGTAGGCAACGAGGCTATCGCCTGAAAAACCTTCATTACTTTCCTTCCCTTTCTCTGCCTTTTCACATTATTTGCACGTAAATTGATATTTTAAAAAAGAAAATAAAACTTTTGTTGGAATAATTCGATTGTTATCATAATTTTAAGTGAAAGTTATATATTCTAATTATTTTCCTCACTTAACCCCTTCGTATGTTTGTACGATCTTTGATTGCTGAATCGCATTCTCTGAACAAAATGAAATTTTTTTTAAACATTCGAAGTTGCGAAGGTCCTTGTTGACTTATCGTTCACATTACTTTAATTAATTTCGATGTGCTTTATTAATTTTTGCAAATCATAAATGAACTCTAACGTTTGAATTTGAGAATAATTAATTTCTTACCAAGAACAATCAAGTTCTAATTTAAAAATCCTGAGGAAATATTGTTAAAAAACAAAATAAAATAGATTAAAATGATAACAATTGAGCAAACAAAGTTAAGATTAAAAGTAATATTTAGAAAAAGGAAAAATTGGCCAGAAGTATTCGATTAAAGAAATGAATCAATTGTAGTAATTCCAGTATTTAATTTATTACTTCAAAAGCATTTGCTATTTTTTATTAAATCTTTTTGTTTTTGTTTGTTCAACACCTTAAAAAGTTTCAAAATGACTCATATCTCTCGTTACAAAATGAATCGTGCATTTTTAAAAAAAGTATAAAGAAAAATTTCAAAAATGTTTTTATGTGAAAGCATTAAAAAAATTATCATTTACCGTTATCTAACAATTTGTTACCTTGAGAATTTTTGATTTAATCGAGTTTTTCACTTTTTTATGTGAACCAATCAATTTGGTTCGAGAATTAACTTTGTTCAGTTCCTTCCATTTCAAACTATTTGTTCGATCTCTTCAAAACAAATTTTGATGTTTTTACACAAATTATAACGAACTTTTTTAAGTAAAAATAATGAGTATTTCTTGGTGTTTTGAAGAAAAACTTCAAATTGAACTTTATTTCACTCGCTCTTTCTTTCTTTAACATGAAGAAGTTGCAGAAGGTGAACAATCCAACAAAAAACTGTTTTCAAGGAAATATTAATTAATCGTAATTTCAGGTTCGAAACATCATGGTCAGCGCAAGTAAACAAATTCCGATGGATTCTTTTATTAAACTTAATGAATGCAAAAACTAAATTTAAAATCAGTTTCATAACTTAAACTTGCATTTAAGATTTGGACAAAAATACTAAGATATCATTAAGAGCTATTTGATGTAACTTTAAAATTGTTGAATTAAGTCAAGATTAAAATTGAACTTGTAATGACCTTTCGAAATAAAAAAATTAATGAAAAAGCTAACAGTCCTAATTTAAGTAGGAAGAAGTAGAGATTTTGTGTTGAAATTAAAGTAAATTATTTCAAAAAAATATATATTTAAGAATAAAATTACAAAATGTTTTTAACATTTTTAATTTCATTGAAAACTTTTTTCTTTTTTTCCGTAGCAACTTGTTTATTGAATGGAAAAAAAACTTGAAAAGTACAATTGCTGAGTTTGTAGAATTTCTTTAACTATTATTTTAAAATATGCGTGCAATGATTGCCATGGATACAACAACTATGATGGATGTCATTTAATACTACAAACTTTTCCAACCAAATCGACATTTCCATCTATGAAAAAAAGTTTCATCAATGTTGACGCGAGCACGAGAGAAACTCCTTCTTTCCCTGTACGTCTTTTCAATTGTAAGTTTGAATTATCAATTCCATTAGATATCAGAATTTGGAACGATGAGGAGAAACGAACAAATAAGCAAATAAACAATAATCATCATGAAGGTAAGGTAGTAGCAGTACTGATGATCATTGATCTAATCATATTATCGAGATTAACAGTGATCATTGTAGTAAATCACGGTAATTGATACTGCTAATCATTGGTTGCTGGTAAGACTAAAGTCTCAACTAATAATTTCGGCACGGAAATTGTTGGACGAGTTCTGTGCTGGATTCCTTTTTACTTGGATTATTCATTCAATTTCAATGCAGGACAATTTTAGTTCACACGGTTCCGTTAGGCTTGAAATATTTTGATCCTATGTTCTCTCCTTCTCTTCCTCTCTCTTTATCTATGGCCAAGTATTCATCGTACTAAAAGCCAAGCATTATCGTGGCATAATCATTGAAATTCGAGGCAAATTCAGGAAAATATTTGTTCTTTACAGATTATATTTGAAATAAATTGAATTGAATTCACATGGTATTTCTGGACTGTTTCTATTTCTTTCTTATTGCATTTTAAAAAAGTTTTTATAATAATTTCAAAAGTAAAAAATCTATTCCTAAACAAACGATTGCATTGAAAATAATGGATATAAGTGTAATGCCTACATTGATCAAAATTTTTAATTAGTATCGTTAATTTATAATTTTGTTGGTATAGCCAATGCGGCAAGTGTTTGAATGAAAATTTTAACAAGATATCGACTCTGGAATCATTTTGGGGTAATCGGTTATCTAATACTTAAACTTAATCATTTTAATCACTAAAATACTGAAGAATTGATTTTGACCTCGATAAAAGTTGAATTAAATTAGTGCAAGTGACCTTCCGTGAAAATTCCAACTTTTTTAAATGTCAAAACTTACAATTAATAGATTATATAAGAGAGTTGGATGGTCTTGTTCATTTCCCCTCACGAATTCTAATACAGCCATATTTAATTGTGCAGAAATTAATGAAAAAAATAAATTCCAAGTTAAAATTAATTTTCAAACGAATTCATTAAGTGGGTTTAATTATCGCATTGAAAAACAAAGGATAGTGAGGATACTTTCATTAATGGTGAATTTTGGTGACATTTGCATGGAGCAATGTTATCATGGGAAGAAAGAGCTTAATTATAATGGAAATTAATCACCGCCATATAATTTTAGGTTTTATCACTTTCGCTATGCTATTACTCGGGAATGTACTGTTTCCTTGCAAAATGCTGGCCATCCAGGCTTCTCAACAATCTCCAAAATGTTCAGGTCTCCCCTTGTTAACGTTATTTTAGCCACCTGACATTCATGATCACTGATCATTATTGCAAATAATCATATTCAAAATCATAATTATGAAAAACACTATTATCAATCAGTAAACAATAGTATCTATCAAGTCTGTGGTCGCGATGACTTGGCATAATAACCATACTCTGTGCTAGTCATAACCAGTGTCTCTACATTTTCTACAATATTTCAATTGTTGAAGTTTATTGAAATTCTACGATAATTCTAAACTTTCATATTGCACAATTTCCACTATTGTACTACAGTGATGAATAAATTGATGATGGGTGATGCACTCATGATTATGAATGATAAGTTCGATTATCAGTAATCATATTTCAGGAAGAGGGCAAATTCGCTGTGAATTCGGAAGACGTGGTGAGTGGAAGGGTCGGAAACAATTCCATCAATAACTATCACATATTTGAAGTGTTTGTGATCTGTGCAGCGATATTTATTCTTTCATTATCCTTCATTTGGTTAATTGCTAATTCAATAGTTAGAAAAGCCGAAATGAGGCAAAAGTATGGCAGATTTGTAAGTTTCATTTGAATTTTGGTAAGTTTAATCGATTAAATTTTAGGTATATTAGGCATAATTTTTTTTTTGAAATGAAATTCAAATTAGAATGATTAAATCGGAAATGATTAAAATAATTGTCATGTGCTGCTCAATTTTCTTTGTATTTTTTACTCGTCCTTTATTTATTCATAATTTTAATTTCGAATTTTGATGAATAGTAAATTTTTTTTTGTCGATAGACAATTTAGTTCATTCATCAAAAAAATGAGTAAATTTTTTTTTTAATTTTAAATTTCACTAATTTGCATTAAAAAATATGGCAATAAATACCTCACCTGTAATTGCTGCAGAGAAAAAAAGAAAAATTGAGTAAAACTTATCAGGAAATGCCAACTGCCGTTACATGCTCACTGTTTGCCGGAATTTGTGCTGTCATCGAATTTCACTATTCCATTGATTATTCATTCCTACATTTCAGTGAGAAATGGACATTTGCTGGCGTAAGTTACCTTTAATGTATATATCTTATGCAAGTCTCTGTAGTGAAGCAAATCGCAAAAGTTTAACTGAAAAATTATTTGCTCAGATTTGCAGATTGTTGCAACCGCACTGTCATTCTTGCACGCAGTTATTGCATTTACACTGCATTAGTTGGACAATCAAATATGATGATTCATAGTAATCAAAAGTAATCATTGATCATTCAACATTGAATATTTAACTGCGCCATCCATTTTTCTCTGTTCGCATATGTCGTTTTTTTTATAAATTATAAATTTATAAATATAAATTATAGATTGTTGAACCAACATACCTCATTTCTAAAGTATTATGACCGCAGACTGATATCTGATCATTTTATGTGAATGGCTCATTTATACGTTTATTCTATTTTAGTTGTGATCCTATCTGTTTTACTGCTTATATCGGTTCTGTTACAAGCCTTCTTCTGATCTTTTAAATAAAATGGGAGAAATTTATTCCTTACGAATTGAAAAGTGAGGAAAAGGTTCTCTGACAAAATAACTGCAGTTGCAAATTGCAATCATTTTATCGAAATGACAAAAATCGAAACAATTTTAAAAAAAGATGAAATTTAGATGATGCTAAATATGCTTCCAAATGATACGAAAAAAAGAGTATCGATAGAATATCGATAACAATCTAAAACTTTTGATCATTTTAAAATACTTCAGCACTCCAGGTCACAACTATATTTACATGAAGCTTTCTGCAACAGCAATATGAATGATACTTCTAAAATAGCAACAAAAAACAAAAGTATCATTCATCTGAAATTTAAAAACTGGAAAGGAGCAGTATAAATTTTAATATAAAACATAGTAAAGGAAAAATCAATTGGGAGAATATATTGATGGAATTATTACCGGAGACACTTATACCACAAAGACTGGAAGATGCTGACGTCTCAACTTTGTCCATTTACTATCTATTTCACTGATACATGACTTTTTAGAGTTTATTCCCTTGCAGTAAATGTAATTTTAGTTAGAAAGGATAGCATTTTCCAGAAAAAGATTAATTTTGACTATAGTATCAATTGTGTAATCGTCGTATTGAGAAAAATTTCGAAAGTTCTAAATGATGAAAGACACAAAGCAAACACAGTTATGACAAAAGATAAATACTATGATTTGAAGAAAGAACCAAAACAAAATTCAAAACTGCTGAAATTCGCAGTTTCACTGAGACCAGATGCGTCATTCATTCCTGGACATTTGAAACGGCCATTTATTTGACCAGTGATGAGGATTTCCTGATCCGATTTTGAGCTGTGTCGAAGAAAATTTTCCAACTATAAGATCTTTGGAGAATGTATCATTCAAACAACTTAGTGAACTCAACAAATTTCTATTTATGATTACCAGTGACAAAAAAGATCATAAAGGCGTACCATCGTAAGCATATGAGGCATGATGGGACCATTTTCCCAATCGCAAACGTAAAAATCAGCACCATCCTTCGTGATCTCTCGATATTGACACTGAAAAATTATTTATTATTCAGTGCCAAAATGAAAATTTCGAAATGCTTTCAAAACCCAATATGAGTGAAAAACAAATATGCCTACTTTTAAATTTTTCAGTGCCGCGTTCAGAAACGGTTTTCGCGCCAAAAGTGTGGGTGGAAACCCCGCCTGCGGTCCAGTAGTGACACGTCCGAAATTCGATGTAGTCATCATGTTGTAAAGACCCTTAAATATCACAAACTACAAAATAGAAGCTCGTAAATCTTTTCCAAGTATTTAAAGTGAACAATATTAAATGAAAATCGATATTACCGAAATGCTGTCTAGATCGTTTATCACAATTGCACTTCTCCTATTTTCATCCGTGAAATCAGGATCCATCGACAATGAATGTTCGTAATCCAGTGAATGGCTAGACATTACAGATTTACTAAAAATTATATGATTTAAAACAATTAATACAAGCGAATTTCACAGCAACAGTGATAAATATAAATTTCATAGAATTCAGCTGTTGTTTAAGAAAAATAAACATTCCAACTTTAATTAAAAAGCTCAGAACAAAATAACCAGCATCGAATATCATATCACAAACTTACTTTCGCTTAATTTTTAAAGTTTTCCTCGGAGATATGCCTATTCCTCGCAGCCATTCATCATTGTCCGTGTCATTGGAGCTGTTCAGATCATCCGAACTAAAACAAATCTTGTAGAAATAATATACCTGAAGAATGAATAAAACTTTAAAAAAATAACAAGAGATTGAATGAAAGCAGACAATAAACTGGAATCACATGAATACTGGACTGTAATTCTATACCAGCAACAATAATTTTAATCCAACAATTAAGATTTCAATTGATTCTTGTTTACTCAAAACTTCCGCTCTATTCTCGCTAGTTCAGCTTCAGAACATGATCAATGTTTTTAAAACAAAAATGGGATTAGCAATAACCTTCCATCTCGACTTCCATTTTTTCCACCAGTTTGATTTTCCTTTAAATCATTTATGGAAGGAAGATCATCACGCTTTGAAAACAAGACACTATCCAGTGATATCCACGACTGTTCCTTACTGTTATCGGAAAGAAATAGTGATGGTTGACTTTGAGTGGTTTTCAATAAGCTGTGATCATTTAGAACTGAATGCCTAGAAGAATGTCGTGAATTGCGAAATGGCATCGAATATTTTATCCCTAAAATTACAACACTTTATTAAGCGGAAACTAAAATCGAAACCTGTTTAACACAGTAAAATAATCAAGCGTTAAATTTCATGCATGCAACTCAGCATGAATGCAACTCTCTCTCAGCATGACCGAAAGCAGTTCAAAATCCATTAAATAACGCTATAGTTACACAAGCGTTAAAGTAGAAATAAAATCGAAAAAATCACCGTCTTCCCGCAATTGCTGACGAAATCCATACGATGTTGGTGTTATAACAACCTTAAAATTATATTTTTCATCGTTTTTATTTGAATTTTTATTTACTTCAACACTGTCTTTTGAAGTTTTCCAAAATAATATCGTATGTGCTGGACAACAGGTGTAAAAGTACTGTCGTTCGCCGAATCGCCATGAATGATAGAGCTGTTCAAATGATAAAAACCTATAGAAAAATAAAATTAGGTTCTTTAAAAGTTTTCATTGCATTTTTCCACCTGAAAAACAAAACCATTAAAAATTGACTAAAACTTTTAAAAACTGCTACAAAATAAGTTTCATCGTACCATTGCATTGTTAGTGCTTGAACCAATGAGTCACCAAGTGTTTGCAAACTTGGTACTACAGAATTTCGCACAACTATCAATGGAGATTCGTTGTCCAAACGTGGAAATGATGGCTGCCAGGCTAAATCCGGGAACTGCCAATAAAGAGTGCAGGCGAGAAATCTGGATGAATCGCTAATTGATGCTTTATTTGCTTCCAAAGTTGTCTGAAACGTCTTCTTGTCAATTATCTCAGCTAGGAACTGATTAAGCATCACCTTACAGTTCAATGCTGCGCAGAAGGACAGTAAATAATTTTTCTCGAAATGTAATTGAACTCCCTAAGACAAACATCACAGGTAATGCACACAAGCATAACAGATGGTAGTTTACAACAAAGGGTTTATTGTAGATTAAACTTGTAAAGGTTTTAAACCGTTTACATCCTACCTCATTAATTCCAGCTTGCAACGAACAAAATAGCTTGATTGCATCGTCATAAGCAACTGAAACACGGTAAAAATTGATTAAACTGGAAAAGAAATGAAGTTTTTTTTAGCTTTAATGTAGCCCTAAAAATTTTCCTCTTTAAAAAACTTCGAAGACTTTTGATTAAAAAAACAACCTTAGACAACCTAGAATCTCAGCAATTTCAACACTAACTAGAATAATTATCAACTCCATAAATACTTTTCCAAACTTGGAATATAATAATCAGTATTGCAATTCGCATATAACCAAGTTTTACCGAGTCCTTTTGACTTCTCCAACCAGAAGAAACGCTTCGGTGATTCCAAACGTAATTTAAGACCAAGTCGGAGATCAAGTGGTAGTGAATCCACTTTTGTCTTCGCTTCTTTCAACCTCAAGGCTTTCTTTTTTGGCGTTGAACAATTGAATTCATCAATGGTTGAGAAATCAACTGGAAGTGAGCCAGTGGTGGAAGTAGTGGTATTGCTACCAGAGGTGTTGCTATTTTTCTGCAAGTTACACTATGTTAGAAATGATCTCATAACTTCTTGAAGGTCTGAAATCACCACTAGTGATAAAACTAGGTTATCCCAAATACATACCGGGAAATTATGATAGATCCTCCGTATGGTATAGGTTTCAAGATAAGTTTCTTAAAAATATGACTCTAGCAAAAGAAATAAATTGCAATAGTTAAAAGGATAATGTAGTTGGACATAAACCTTACAATCTACTGCAAACACAATTTTTAAAAAAATGCGAAATGTAATTTAAAATAAAGCATACAGATCCTGTTTCCTTTGGAATGGAAGTTTTTTTAATCTTGTCGAAAACGCTTGATGGAAATTCTTGCAAAGCATTGCTGTCCTCAATCAGATCAAGAACTATTGATGAAGCATTACTGTTATCACCGATTATTTTTCCCGGAATGGGTTTTCGGTTGAATGATCTTTTGCTGTATCGCTGAAAAATGCTATTGAATGAGAGATCATTTGCATATAAGTTTCGCTAAACTAAGTTGTAAGCCGAAAACTATGGGTGAAATTATTGTCCCTAACAATTACGAGTAAAGGAAAACGAATTATTTGGCTTTCTCATTCAAACTGATTGTTGAAATTTCGGATAAAAATATTCGATAAGAAGGTATACCTTATTAACTAACTATCTCTGTGCAAATATTATAAGAAAATAAATTAAATAAACGATGAAAAATAATGATAAGTTGGCAGACTCGAAATGGATTTATTATAATAGAATCATTTCCTTGCGATGGTCTTGTTGTCTGTGTCGAAGATTTTTCATTGTCAATGACTAATTGTTTTAAAGATGAAGATGAGACTGATGATCCCCGTCTAAAACAACACAACAGGAACCAATGTGTTAAAAATAAATAGAAAATTTTTTCAATTAAACTTCAAATACTAAACAGCATATAAAATATGTAGGACCTTCACCACGTCTCACACGAACCCTACCTGCTCTTTCGAATTCCTTTTTTGATAATATCACGAGGATTTTTCCATGCTGGACTTTTCACCAAATGCTTGTTAGAATCATTCATTGTTAAAGCCATATTATGACCAATTTCTACATGCCACTCCTCGAATGATCCATCATGAAATTCGATATTTTTAAGGTACCGATTATTTGCATTTTTCAAATGTACAGAATTAATGAAATACATAAGCGAACATTTTCAGATTGAATTTAGATTCAAGAATTGCTGACTGCACAAGATCAATGGAAAGTAAATTAAAATTTCAGTTTCAAGCGAAACAGGTTGAAGGAGCAAATGTATTTATAGTTGTCAAAATCAGAGGCTTCAAATGGAAATACTGAATAAATAAGATGTTATCAAAATTAAGATCGCTGCTTAGAGCAGAAAACCACGCAAGAACAAAAAAAGACATTATGTCTGGTTTTTCAAGAAAATTTGAGGGTATGACAAACTTATGGTAGGTAAAGCAAGCACGAAACCAGAAGAAGATATGAAATCTTATTGGTTGAAAGTGTGAGAAGAGTTTTTTAAGCTTATTTTTACAAATCATGACACATGCTAAAACCACATCAATCTAAGAAAACGACACTGAAAAAAATGCACAAATTGATTTTTCTTCAACCGGAAGAAAAATGCAAATTTCATCAGAAATCAAAGAAAACAATGCAACAGTAACCTATGGATCAACAAAACTTGAAAATAACAAAATGCCTGTCTATTTGAAGCTTTTCAGTTACTCGGTGGTAGATTACTCATGTCTGCCATGTCTGTCCACAAATAGGGCGCATCTTTCACGCAAACGGGAATATCGAACGGAATATCTGAAGAAGGAAGGCTTGGAGTAGTGGAATTAATTTCTTATTTATTCTCTTCTTGATAAGCAGGGTACTTTCTATCGAAGGGATCAATGAGTAATTACAATCAAATCACTGTGATTGGTCGTTGCAAAATGACACGACACACCTCTTCCCTGTGTTTGTGGTATTTCAGACAATTTTGCATTTCTAAAGATGAGGGAACACTTGCTAAAGCTTGGAGCAGTAATTCAGTGGAAAACCAGAAAAGTGGTAAGCGAATACGCAGTAGTGAAAGAATGTGAAATCACAAAAGTTTGTAAGTGGCTGGAACTGCTGGAAAGCACTGATGGAAGTAATTGGCATTGATGAGAATGAAATGTTAAAGGAAAAAACTTTACAGCGAAATCGTTGAGGTAATTAAAAAGAAAATGAAAAGTTCATTTTTGTAATATCTTTTACTAGGAAGGAAAGTGATAAAATGATATTTTTAATTAATTTTTTTCTTTCGGTTTATTCCTCCTTTTGAAAAATTTTTTTTAATTTGAACATACTGCTACAGGGAGAAGCTGCAAGGAAAACGAGGTGTTCTTGCATGTATTAAAAGAATGAGACAATGAACTGATATTAATGATAGTTCGCCTGAAATTCATAAAGAATTTCAATTCGTGAAATGTTTGTAGGAAATATTACAAATTAAACAATCCATCAGAACAAAAAAACGAGCGAGAAGTCTGGGAACAGTAGGTAAGATGGAAAAAATCACAGAACATTTGATTCATTACTTGTTCCATTAGTTCTCAGTATGAAATGAAGGGCTTAATTCACTTGGATTCTAACGATGAAATATAGGTTGATGTATGAAAATATGTGCGAATCTATATGTCTGTTTCTGTCTGAAAAACTCTGATGTTCAAACTATCAGCTGATCATTTCATAGAGAAATTTAAAACTTCCGGCTAAAAGCGACTGATAATTCAGCTTGGCAATTATTGATGATAATTTAAAAACAACGGCAAAATACATTAAAAACTGAAAAGAAAGCATGAAAAGCAAAAAATAGAAAAAACGTTAATGATAAAAAGAAAACTAAATTTCATTTAATTTGTAATTTGGCAGAACTTTTTTGCTGATTGGATTGTTAAGCTTTTTTCGAGAACTAGTTTTATTCCTGCTTCCTTCGTTTTTTTTTCCTTTTCTTCAATGAATGAAAAGTTCTGCAATCGTGTCTTTTATCATCAAAACTTTCAGCATTTCATTCGGCCGCTTAAAACTTCAACGTCTTATAAATGTTTCTGAAAAAGTATTTTAGATAAATATAATAAAATCGGGATATCGATGCTCAAACAAATTATTAATT
The DNA here is from genome assembly GCA_013365335.1 of Madathamugadia hiepei. NCBI lineage: Eukaryota > Metazoa > Nematoda > Chromadorea > Rhabditida > Onchocercidae > Madathamugadia > Madathamugadia hiepei. Next base: position 69,815 of record JABVXS010000037.1, read on the forward strand.
TAATGAGGATTGTTCGATGAGTTAATCAATTTGATTCTAATTGTTGACATTTGTTTTTTGCTGTTTTTCCTTCGTTTCATAAGATTAATCAATGGAGAAATCTGTGGCGAACATGATATTTCAATTTGAACAATTTTCAGATTCAAATGGGTAAAATGGCATTTGTCTCAGAAGAATTTGGTAGTTTCATTGGTGCTTATCCGTTGCAAACAATTATTTCAGCGTTGACCGTATGCTTTTTAATCCCTACCGTATTCCTATTCAAACCGTTTACCATTGAGACGGATATTCGGCACGGATTTGCATATCGAAACAGTCGTTCCGCTTTAGAATTTCAAGTAATGGCAGATAATTATTCAGGATTATTAATCATAAAAAAAAGTTGAAAGTATATATCTAATAAAGTTGCTGTTGAGAGTAACTGTATCGAACGGACGCTTCAACTCTTGCTATATCTCTAGGTTAGGGGCACTTCTTGTTTGGAGTGAACCTTGAATGACCTCATCGCACTAAAGACCTTTAGCAGGAGGTCTCAACTAGAGGATTAAGCAAACTGATTTCATCGGTAGAACGGACCCCTTAATCCCCAAGAGATTATGCGAAGAGCAGATGAACATTGATTAGTCCTGAGCGGCCATTCATCTAAGAAGTTCAAGCTTGCCCGGTCCTAACGGATGAACTTTTGGACTGAAAAGTAACGAAAGTTCCGTGCTCGCTCTGTATCACTTGAGAAATTTCACAAATGTAGACGAAATCTTCCTAGTTTTTGCTCTTCCAGCGAGTCATGATGATCTGGACGTTAGAATATCTAATGATTGCAAAATGTGATAATAGCAATAATAATATTGAATGAATATTAGCGGTTATAGTAAGCAATACTAATTAACTGGATATTTCTGAAAAAGTTCCTTAATTTCATTGGAGAAAACAGGGAAATGTTGGGGAAAAATATGATTGAGGATTATGTGAAGGCAGAAATTCAGATCTATGAAGCTGCTTTTCCGTTCTAACTGCAATTCTTGCAGCGTTTTGCAACATTTTACAATATTTCATGGAGTGACATGGAAATGATGGCAGTATTGATCGAGCCGAAACATCCCAATGAAACAGTTTTACAAATTACACCTCAGTTGTGCAATGATGTGAGTTTAATGGTTCATTGCTTCTGATTAAATTGCACTTTCCAGAATACATCATCAACTTCAACCTTTCATTTTCTCAAAAGGAACCATTTTAAATTAACAGCTTGTGTGAAGCATTTCAATTTTTTTCTTCGCATTGCAATGTCATTAATTGCTTTCATTTCACAGAAACTTCAAAACAGACAAAAAAGGAAGAACAAGAATTTCACAAAATTCAACACAAATATTAAAAAAAAAAATCACGGATCAAAGTAAATTTTTGATTGAGTTAATTGCCTTTAATGAAAATTGCTATCCCGATTCCTATTTTTCGCAAAACCAACATTTATCATAAGATATCAAAGAAATTAAATAAATGTACTGTTTATCCTCTTTAGTTACTCACATTCATTTCTTTTTTCCACGAAAAGTTTTTTGTTAACATTTAATTAATAACATTTGAGTACTACTTGTCTGCAAAATGAAAACAGAAGAAGTTTTGCATTTCTTTCGAATTTGGTTGCAATTATATAATTTATTTCATCGCCAAAAACCATCACATTTATTTTGGATCCAAAATTGTGGTGAAACTTTAGTGGCTAAAAAAGGTCTTTCAAATTGAGATGCCAAAGCTCAACTTAAACTCAATTTTTAGTCTAAAAAATGAAAGATCACAGAAAGATCAGCTCATTGCACGGTGGTATTCATTAGAAATGATAAAAGTTCAATGGTATTGTAACTTTATCAACAAACATGTTGGAGTTATTTGTTCTTCGTCGCTTCAAACACTCAAATAGTAAATTAGTTTCTCTTTGAAATTGAGCCAAATCAACTTGTTCGTTCGTACCTGTTCACAACGCTCATCATTCTTCACACAGTTTTTATTTTGCATTTAAAATATTTTAAGAAAAATTTTTTCCTTTCACATCCGTTGCTGTCAAAAAAATAGAAAATAACTGTAACAATTTGGAAAAATTCCACTTCAGATTAAACAACTCGAATTGTTCATTCAATCATTTGAAGTTCGCGATGATATAAAACCAATTAAATATGAAGAATTTCGTATACCTGGAGGTAATCTTAATTACTTCTTCGATGCATTCAAGGTATGTTCGCAAATTTAAAGCATCTTTTCTCAAATACCAAAAAACTATAATTGAAATTACAGGTTTTAGTAGATTTATTCACATCAGTTATGCGAATCAATTTCACCCGTCATTTCTTAATGAAATAGGAAATTAGTAAAAAAAGTTCTTTCACTTTGATCAGCTTATTTCAAAACATGAAAATTTTCGAGATTCCTTAATTTTTACAATCCTTTTGATAATTTAGATTGTTTCACGTTAAGTTGCAACTATTCACTTTGAATTTTCATTTCTAATTAATATTTCGCTGTGCTCTTTCCAAACTAATTCTTAAAAAAATGCTCTCAGCACTTGATTGTAAAGGAAGTCCTTAAGTTTTCTCATTATAATTTGCTTTTTTTATGACTTTTGAAGGAAAATGTAATATTTAATGAAATTCATTTTTAAAAGTTTATAAAAATAAAACTGAAATGAAAAATTTTGAAATAATTAATAAAATCTATGCTACAGTTTGGTTATGATCTCCTTATGGTAATGTGACTGATGGCTCAGTAATGTTGACTTATCCTCAAGGATCAATTTTTGACATCACATCTCCTTGGCCTCACATTTCTTCGGTGTCAAACTTATGGGAAATTTCAGAGAAAAGGTTTCCTCATGTTGCTATAAAAAAGAAAAGGATACTAAAAGATACTTTACATGGAAGAGATAGAGAAATTGCAAGAAATAAAAAAGATTTCAATTCTTTATTTTCTCTTTCTTAGTAAAGTAAGATAAAAATACCATGAAGCTTTATTTTCAAAATTATTTTGTTGATCAATCAATTTATTGTTGCCATCTAAGTTGTGTTACGTTCAAGGACTCAAGACAGTCTTCTACGCCATCGGAATCCTGCATCCTCATCATATCTAGGATTCCCTTTGAACTATCTTACAAGCCAGTTCAACAAGAGCGATGAACTTCTCTTCTATGACCACCTACTTGTGTCAGACTGCCATCGTTGAGATGAACTTCAGCAGTAAGGATGGGTACTTCAGCATTAAGGATGGGTAGCTCTGTGTACGCTTTCCTTTACCCATAAAAAAATGTCGTTCGAAGGGTTTGCCCAATTTCTATAGCTCTACGGTAATAGCCGAAGGACAAAGCGGCAGAAGATAAGGTGCAATGAAAGCTACTGATCAGTTGCTTCTCAAACTTGGGTAATTAAACCATTTCACATAGCCATACTTTCTATAAAGTATTGTCTCCTCTGAGATTTTCTATGGAAATTGTTTTGTCCAGAGATACCAGAACAAAATTCATGAAACAAACCCATTGCTGTGAAGCTGCAAACAGACCTACCTGATAAGTGTTGTCCTTCTCAGTCATCGACGACTGTTTAATTTCAAAACCTGGCTACAGTTCTCCCCGAATTTGTCAATGCAAAGCGGAGCCAAGAAAAATATCAATCAGTTCATTCAATCTGTGTTGTCCTTAAAATATCACCTGCAATTTCAATCTTGATAATTTGAATATATTCCAATACAAACTTCAATCATTATTTTTGTAAACTAAAATCATTTTAGAGATTACCAACAGAAGTAGAGTCAGCTAACACAGTAGCATTATTTTTCATGGTAAAAGCTCATGGATCTTCGCAGAAATGTCGTTTGCGTCACTGGGAACTTGATGAATTGAGCAAAAGTAGAAATTTTTCGGATTTATTTGCCTTTTACATTTATGGTGACCAGGTAAGCACTACACGTAAGTTCATCCATAATTGAAAACTTCTTTTAGTACACAAATACCTGCAGACATTAGTAACCTGCTCAGATATTCAAATCCTGACTGTTGCCATTTGTTGAATGAGTATCATGCTTTACGAATTGCTTGATTTTATTTATTAAGTAAAGTTACTGCTAAAAAATTTCATCCAAATATCCAAGATTTTTTAAAAAATTAATAAAATGTTTCACACTCCAATTAATTTTGTTTAATTATTTTGTGATTGCATTTTCTTAACTTTTTTTTCACTTTTATAGATTGCAAATGCTGAAATTGAAAGAGGAAATTTGAAATCTTTGAAATTATTTGTAATTGGCGCTTTTTTAATGATTATATATATATCATTCATTTTATGTATGTTTACAATGAAAAATAAGGTAAGAGAAGAGATAAGAACGAAACTCCTTCTGCTATTCATTAATTTGGATAAAAAGAATTTAAGAAACGAATAATTTTTGTGATTCCTTGCACTTAGTTGTGAGTTGTGAACATGATGTCTGTGACGCCATTCGAAGCCTTTGCAACATTTGTGAATTTCTTAAAAAAAGTAAAACATTGCGGAAATGGAGAAGAAAGCTTTCAGGTTTTGATTGTACTGGCAGCAGTTGCATCGCCACTGCTAGCAACGATTGCTTCATTAGCTGTAATGCAATGGTTGGGAATCTCAATCACTTCAATTATGGGTTTCATACCTTTACTCATGATGGGAATTGGTAATCCATTGTCCAATTGTTACCTGCAACTATGATTTTATTAATTAAAACATTTTCTGGTGCGATCAAAGTTCAAAATATTTAAGAGAGTATTCTTGACAGTCAGAATTTCAAGAAAAGAATTTCGTTTTCAAAAAAATTTTTTCTTAAAATCATTTGAGCTTTCAATTTTTGAAATGAATAAAAAAAATAGAAAATATTTTTCAGTGATTTGGTTCAGTAATGAATAGATTGATGAACACTGATTAACCCTTCTAAGTAATCATAATGACCGATCGGTCTTTCTTCTTTCGATCCATTTATTTCATATAACCAGTGAATGATTGCTTTGAAGTTTAAGTTAATTCTGTTTTGAAAAGTTCCAGTTCAGGTGTTGACGATGCATTTCTTCTACTTCATGCGTGGAAGAATAATTCTTCAATTTCGGACAAACGAAAGCGTATGGCAAATGTTGTGAGAACTGTTGGGCCAAGTATAAGTATCACATCAATTACAAATACTTTAGCATTTGGCGTTGGATCTATTACTGCACCACCTATGGTTACTTTTAATTAAAACAAGAAGGAACGATTAAATTAAGTTCATTTTTAGAACATTTAACATCAGTTATGAGGAGAATAAAATTTGATCAATATGTTGTAGAAATGAGTTGAAGCATTTTTATCGAATTTACTGCTTATGCACAACAAGTGATATATTGATTTTAGTAAAGGAAATGTTTAAAATCAAACAAATTCTGATTAATTAATTTTTTAGATGAGTTCATTTTGCTTGTGTATGTTAATATCAGTTGTAATAGATTTCATTCTTGAACTAACCATCTTCGCCCCGGCACTTGCTCTTACGAGAGATCAGGATCTGAGAGCTGAGCAAACTCATGAGCAATCATTCTCGTGGTTCGTTTCTATTCTTTGACTTTGGTTTACTGCCACGGAAATTCTTGAAACTTTTGAACTTCGATTTCTCTCTTTTTTTCACTAGAATTTTAAATTGAAGATAAGTGTATAAGATTATTGATATCGAACATCCTTTTTGATTTCAATCCTAAAACTTTGTTCAAAGGGAAAAGTCATATTTCTGCTTTCCAACTTTCTGCTTCTTTGCTTTTCTTTGTTGCAAATTATCATTAAAATTGGACACCGAAAAAAAAACGTTTGAGATTTTTGAAGAATTTTCTACATGGAAGTACAATTTCTCGTTTTATTTAATTTTAAAAAGTTGATAAAACTTCGATCGCCAAATAATTGCCGCCGAATTCTTCAGCCATTTCTCTCGAGCACATTGGATTTCGCTTTCACGATTTGTCACTTCTAAATGTGGTTTAACGATAATCATTGTTATGCAAGGAATATTGTATGTTGTCTCTACAGTGGGTGTTTTGAATTTGGGAGTGAACTTTGACCCCATCAAAGCATTTCCATCTGACTCAAAACTAATCACATCAATAAACATTGTTGATTACATTTATCGCGAGGTAAACATTCATTTCCAAAAATTTTTTTCCCGAAAAATATATTAAATTAGCCTTATAAAGCTTTACTTTTATTGCAATAACAAAATATCACCTTCACTGCTCAGTTTTTGCCGAAACAATCAAAATCAGCAGCAGACTGATAATGTACCCATAGTGGTGGGTTGATTATTGATGATCACAATAACGCAAATAGCGACAACGATGTAATGGCAATGGTAATGATAGTGGGATAGTGACAATTATGATAGTGTTGAAGTGATAATTTGCAACCATTTGTTAGATGCTTTGAAAGGATTTTATTTTCAATGATTTTTAGTATGCTCCAGTAGTTTTTGTCGTCAATAATCCACCTGATATTAGCAATAGTGCTCAGTTAAGCGAATTCATGGAAATGGTTAACAAATTGGAAGCACTTCCGGGATCATATGGCTCGGAAAGAACGATCTTATGGCTTCGAGATTATGTTAAAGTAAAATTTTTTTGCTAAATTGATAAATAAATTGAAATTTACGCTTTAATCGATTACTATTGCTATAAATACAAATTATGAATTCACAAATGCGTTGTTCAATTATCGAATGTAAATAATAATGATAACTTATCAAAAAATTTGTTAATATTCCGGACTATCCTAATTTGTTAATATTCCGGACTATCCTAATTTGTTAATATTCCGGACTATCCTAATTTGTTAATATTCCGGACTATCCTAATTTGTTAATAT
>JABVXS010000038.1:0-76130 GCA_013365335.1 Madathamugadia hiepei
CCTCTTGGTGTTTCGACGCTCTGGGATAGCTCAATGTTCTGTTCGACATTACTCACATCGATTCCATCAAACCGCCCACAACTTCATCAACGAAGTCTTCACTTGTCAACAGAATTCCAACGCAGTTGACCTTTCTCACAAATTTTTTTTCTCCCATTAAAAGTGCAAATCCATCGCCACAAACAGACAAAACAATCTTCAAATTTTTGCGACAATTACTAATTAAAAACTAATTAGAATTATACTGCAAATCTCTCTACAAAAATTCCGAATGGAAGGAAAACTGAATCTGCATGATGCGCTGTAACAATTTAGCACTGCAAGGGTCTTCAGAACAATTGACTTCTGAGAGCTTCTCGCGAGAACGCTTCAACCTATACAGATTCACTGATATTTCTGTAAACTTTTTGTATCGAAAATTTCAATGAAGCTTTTTGATGTCTGCTTTGGCAGAATTATAGGCTTTAATAATGAACATACAGGTGCAATGAAAGCCATTCCCCATTCTTGCAATGCTTTATTGATTTACCCGAGAAATACTGGAGAAGAACTCGCTCGGATGGTTCGCTTCATTTCCGATGACGTGCATCGAACAGTACCGTCCACTTAACATTGTCCAGGTATTTATTCGTTTCGGTTTTGTATGTAATGCTGTTAGTTATGGGATATTCTTCGATTGCACTTGCTTGAACATCACCATGCAGTACATTCGTGATTTTGGTTATTTTAAGATTTAATTATCCAAGTTTGAGTTTGAGACTGACCACACGAGTTCAAGTCTCCAGTGCATCTTGCAGTTTACGGGCAGGCTTTTCTCAGCAATGCATTTACACTCTTCCACTGCCATCATATTGTCGCTAAACGCCAAGAACTAACAAATATCTCATTTTGTTACAAATTCAAGAGTACAAGATCATAAGTAGCTTTGTTCTCAATCCCTACCCGTCGCTTGGGTTCAATTATATAACTTTTGCCCCTTACACCCCCGTACAATACTAATTGCTTCTTTGTTACCAGTGTTTTAATTAGGGTTGATTATCGTCTGTATTAATGTTAGGACATTACAGCAATCGCATTGTGTTCCGTCAAATGGGTTCACATCTCTGTTTTTTATTTATTATTGTGCTAATGAAAGTTTTAATTACCCTAAGGTTGAGGTCAAAGCAATGTTTTCCTCGAAACACATATGTATTTGCTTTGTTTGACCCCTTAATCTGATCGGATAACCCACCACTGTCTATTATAAAACCAAACCTTCAACACTTCCGAATATTGATTGTTTCCATTGTCTCCCACTTGTGCTATCCTTTGGATGGTTTATTCAATTGGATGCTTAGAAAATTGTCGCATTTGAATTACTTTCAAATCGCTGCGCCCGATGATAATTACATTATTTTATGGTAAATGATTAATTACCCAGCTCTGAGGTTTGCCTACCGAGTTTGAGTTTCTCATAATTATTTATTGTTTGAACTTAGTAATCAGTACAGACACATAACGAACACCAAGCTTTTTCACTTCAGTCGTCGGTGATGGCAAATTTTAGAACATTTTTGTAATTTGGAAAATTTACAGAGGGTGAACAATTTGGCATGAACCATATTTGATGGAAGGGATAAACATGAACCATATTTGATGGAAGGGATAAACATGAACCATATTTGATGGAAGGGATAAGCATTTGGTATTAGTACAAACTTGAGCATAGGACTGCAACCTTACAGGGATATCTGTTGCCTGTGCTTTGGACACTTCCATACAATCATCACGAAAATTACTAATTAACTGCATAAAGTGGCAAATTAAATTTCGCCAAAACATTCGTTGTGGCTCTTTGTAATCATTGAGCGATGAAGCATTGAATTCTTTTCATCGTAACAAAGGAAAAACACAGTCAACTTCAATTTTTTCCCACCATCCCACCACAGGTGAATTAAAATAGGACACTGGCTAATGAATTTGCCCGGGGATTGAGGACTTAAGTTGATTAAATTCGGAACGTTAACTTGAAACAATTGATAGAAAGCATAGAATACAGTTAGTTTACATTTTTCACAAACTCTAATTTTGCTATTCTTTGAAAACACAGATCATTCACATTTTGCTTTCGACAAAAACTTTCATTAATCAAAGTGAAAGCTAGCTTGTTTTACACCAAATCGTGTTTCGAATTTTTATTTCGATTAATGAATTATTTACCTTGATTAAGTGACTCCATGCACATATTATGCAATACTCTAATCTATTTGAAGAAGCATAATTTTAACACGATCCCCAGCTGTGTTATTTCCGACGACAGACCATACCTGAACAAAATTCTAAAAATTAAACTATTATAACTTAAAAAATTAAATTATAGATAATAAAAATAATGCGTATCGTTAGCAAGGGTTTCACGGTTCTGTAGCGGACCCTACAACCATGTGGGACAAACGCTAAGAAGAATACTCAGTTCATATAAGTGATCATTTCGAAGTCTGAAAAACATAGGAGTAAAATGGTACGGTGATCTTAATGGAGTTGTAGAAGAGGGTGATTTCTGTTGAGCGATCCGTATTAATGTTCCTCAGAAGTTCGATGTACTGGTTGTCGACGCCTGGTTCTATTAAAGACTGCAGTATTCTGTTAAATTCAATATTGTCGAAAGCTTTCTCGAAATCGACCAATACAAAGCATAGTGGGAGCTTGTATTCCCTGGAGCGCTCGAGCAATTGTGTTAAGCGGAAGAGATGATCTCTAGTGCTGAATCTGCTTCTGAATCCTGCTTCTTCCCTCGGTTGTTCTTTATTTTTGTTTTTCCTCCATCAACACGAGCAGTTGATCATCTCTTGATACCCCGCGAGCGTTTACGTGCATATCGAGAGGTCTGTTTTTCGGCCAATGCCAGCTGTGGCACCTGAGATTCTTAGCAACCTCTCGTCATTCTGCTTCCTTCCAGACAGCGCAGTAGGAATGGCTCCCTGACGTGCAGGGAACTGAGGACCTTTGTTGTTGTGATTTTCCACCTTATATTTAAGTCGCTCGCTGGTTAGGCGAACCGTGACTCGCTTTGTTTCTTCGCTTTCACCTTGCCCAAGGGATCTCGTGAAGAGCACTTTGGTGAGTATTGGTCCTGACGTGACATCCTCAACGTGAGATGAGCAGCTCCCTCTAGTCACACCACTCAAACCTTTCCGCCATTTTAAGGCTCTCACCATGGAGAGGCAGAAATGGTTACTGACTTTTTTACAAATACTCCTGTTTTAAGCAGCTTTAAGTTGACCCCTTTCCCCTGTTAGCAAAGTTGTGAACTGTCGTGCTTCCTACAAAGAAGCAAAGTTCCATGTATGTGCTACTTCTACCTACTAGATCTGTTTCGTTAAACGGTGGGAATGAGATAGTGGGAATATTGGTATTGCTGTAAATACCGAGGAATCGAAAATGCGATATGTGAGTGGATTGATGGTGTTAAGGTTGATGATAGTATGTACAGTGGTACTCTTAATAAGTGACTTAGATTTAATATACAGCTTGGTATGGTTATCGATTGGTTCACCGAATTTGAAATTTTTTAATGAAAGGTTTGTTATTTCAAAATTAACTTGTAGGAAAAAGATTTTCTAAATTGATCTTTTAGCATTTTATAAATATGAGTCTTTTAATTTTGGGTGATAATAATTCAGACATCGTGGAAATTTTATAACATTAGTAAATTAAAAAACTTTGTTTTGTATGTTAAGATAATCCTATTATTGTAGTATTTCGTATTACATTTCTAAGAGTTCATCAATAATTTTTGTTACAGGACAACACTGAGAAGTAGTGTATCCCAGCTGAACTGGAATGATGTGGACATATTCTTACCACCAAAGCTCAACGATGCAGTAACGGAAGTGTTACGACTTAACGAATTGTTAGCTCACAAGCAGTACAAATGTGAGAATGCTACTACTGTAGGCGACAAAAATGGAGTTTTCACGCTTTGTACTGATGAAAAAACAAACAGAACACTGCGGTAAGTAATTTTAAAAAGATATTCATCCTGGTAACATCGACAATCGACGAGCAATAATATTTATGCTTGGTTACAGTATGAATATTCATGTCTCTGCTCTTTTCTGGTTTATAGTAAAATTAAAATCCATTTGTAAGGTTCTGTTATATGAAACAGCTTACAGTTTACGATATATGGCCCCTCAAATTTTGGGAGCAAAAACATCTAACCACCATTTTCATTATTGTTTTTTACCTCTCGAATTCTGGAAATTCCATAAAGCAAGTTTATGTACCTCTGATATTTCAGTGATGCTTTATTCATTAGCGATTCACCAGATGATTTTGCTTTCTATTTGACTGCTATAATTCCAGAACGATGGACAATTTTTGTTCCTGAAAAATTCGAGGCGCTTGAGGATTTAGGAAATGTTGGTAAGTCCTTCAAAATTAAATTGTTGCTCTATTCTATGCTTTATTTTGGAGCGGTAATGGACGAATTTAGTTGATTTTACAACTTGTAGATGTGGAGATGCATTATCAGTTCCAGTTAAACAGTGATGGTGTTTGGGATTTCGATGAGATAATGCATGAATTATCGAATAGGCTATTCGATATTGCATTTATCAATTTTTATTCACCTATTCAAGGTAAAAAATCAAAAATGACACGACTATTGGGACTTCGTGACGCACCCAAGTTAATTGAACAAGTTTTACAGGTTATCATTTTTACTTTGGCTTTTCATCTGAAGCTAGAACAACACTGTAATACCTAAATCATAGTGCGTATTCCAGGTTTTGCAGTCAGATCAGTTACACTTGATCATCGAAATAGGAAGAAATATGGATGATTTGGTGTATGATTGGTACTCATTGCTTTATCCTATGTATCTTAAATACCATTATGCCCTCATAGGAGCCGAATCAAGTTCTGCTTGCGATCGAGTGATTCGTAGTTGCTGGTATCGACTCAGTTTTGTGAGAAAACCTCTTCATCAAGTGGAATTACCCGTTTTTGGTTTAGGTTAATAACTTTGCATTTCCTAAATCCGCTGTATATTCTTTAAAAAAAGTACATTAATGGGATTTGGTAACCATAACTGGTTAGCATAACTTACAGATCTTTATGTACTGCAACTGACTAATTTGTGTGAAGTCATGTAGTGGAACTAATATACATCGGTACTATTCTTACGATTGGTCGATAGTAGGATTATACAGATTAAAAATGAGTAACGTCAGGCATTATTTAACTGTTCATGCACATTTAAAATATTGCATTTAGGTTCTCCAATAGAAGAGAAGAAGCGACTTATGAATTATTTGAAAAACTTTAAAAAGGTAAATACGGAATGTAATGAAGTGGCAGAGATTGGGAATAGTATACCTATACTTTGCAGGCTAAATGTAACAGAAAATGCATGTAGTGTTGTTTATGTAAGGTATACATTTTAAATTTCCTCTTTTTCATGTGTTTCTTTTAGTATGCATTTTTGTATTTCTAGTAAACGGTGCCCTGTGACGAACTTTCATAAACTGTGTTTTAGTTATCGTGGATTTGAAGTGATGGAGAATTTTGAACTCTTTTTTCCCTGCAAAGTTTATTTCTTTTCACCGGTGGAGTCAAATCAAAGGTAATTTCTCTAGTGTTGAACAGTGAAATGAATGCATTTATCGTTTTGCTTGATTCTTCTTTACCAGATAGCAGTGTCAGACAGTTTGTTTTATTTCAGATTGGTTTCAATCGAAAATATATACCCTTACGGTATTTCACCGTTTTTTTCAAAAAATTTCACGATTCCTGATCTCAGTGACAATTCGTGGCATCTGATAACATTCTCAAATATGCTTAGCGTTGTTAGTGAACAAAGAGTAAATAAATTTATTGTGGATCTCAATGGCGGCGAGTGGGATGTTTTCCCTGCATTATTGGAAACCGCTCAGTTCAAGAAAATTGTCGTTGAAGTAGATTTCAGAGTTCGGTGAATATTTTCAGAGTTTTAAAAAATGATTTTCAATGATAGGGGAGAAAACAGTACATGACTTGTAATATCTTAAAATAATGTGCTGAATATTCGGAGCGTTAATTTTCACTTTCAGATTTTGGTTCGGTGAAGAAAATGAAAACTATCGTCGTTTCTTGATGTATTTCTTGAGGCTTGAAAATTTTGGATTCATTAAATCATATTCGAAGATAGCCAATGATACTACTGCAATCGTCAGCTTTAGAAATACATTATTGGCTTAGGATGCCGGGGTTTACAGAAATTTGGAATTTTCGAAATCCATATCACATTCATTTTTTAGAATGTATATAATTGATTGGGGCGATCGATGTAGACATTACTGATATAAAAGTAAGCATTATGATGAAAAATGCAGGACATCTTAACATGTTTCCGTCATGAATTTTTTTTCTTCGAGAGGATAACCGATTAGTCTGTGTCCAGCAATTTTTATGATAGGGAAATATCGCCTGTACGTGTTTGGCTGGAGTTTGTACGAGTTGTCCTTTTATTTTCAAATAAATAGTTTTAAAGTTAATCATTTATATACAAAATTTTGTTTTTCCCATTACGTTTAGTTTGCATATAATCGTTCTTCATTTCCCTGCACTTATTTACAATCTGCGATACATTTATTAACGGGTATATTTAACTATCGTTTTTCATATTTTGTCTATCCTTCATCATTTAATGCATCACGTTCTTTCGATCTTTATGCGACTTTTCTTACATACAATATGGACAGTGATAGTATCAATTATCTCTTCCATGGTATCACTGATAGTTATCGCATCGAAAGCTATATATCGATAAATACAATTTATTAGACTAAACTAAAATGCCTTATTTTATGTTTACTGGAATAAATGCGATATTCTTGATATAACTCTTCTCATTCATCTTTTTTTTTATTCCGATTAAAATTATGAATTGATATATTTCAGACGTAGTATTATGCTTCTTCATTGCATTTAAGCAATTTGCCACATGTTTTATTTTTTATTTTGTTGAGCGTATCGATTTAACGATAATTTGCCAATGCTTCTTTAATAAATAATGTTTACTCTTAAAGACTCGTTATTTTTCTTACACTTTTGTTTCTTATAACTACGGCTATCATTTCTTAATTCATACAATGACGATAGATGTATTAAAAATCGATCAACGTAATGATAAAGGGTTGTTATATCTATCAATCACTTTTATTAATATTTTCTCATTAATTTATTATTACCTTGGGAATCAAATGTTTTTTAAGGATTTGTAACTGATCTCGAATAGCACTAAACTATTTCTCATTTTCTCTGCCATAGATGATGATTAACTTGCAGGAAAACGTATTCAAGTTGATTCAAAAGAATAGCATAAAATGACGAGTTGGAAGGAATGGTTATGTTTGAATAGAACCAGAACAGTTCTTCAATTATTAATCATTGCGTTGTCTGCTACATCATATCAAGGTTTGGTTGTTCCAGTTTTTCTTCTAAATTATAGAATAAAGAAGAATAATAAATATGCTGCAGTATCTTGTAATAGCTTATAACGTCATAGCAATGCCTGCTTTTACAAACTCACAATCAGCGGGAAGATTCAATTTGCATAATTCAACCTGTGAGTGACAATTTTATGAATTGTACATTCACGACTTCCATGATGATGAGAAATACTTATGCTTCAATATATTTGTAGCTGAAAATTCCCCGAACACTATATATCAATTTCGAGTGCGTGATATCAATGGAGCAGAAGTGTCGTTGGATCGCTATAAGTTGGTTTGCCGAAATTATTAATATATTTGAGAATTAGGAATTGGTGCTTGATGATGAAGGAGGATGATACTTTAAAGGAACTTACAGGAACAGTTCATTACCATCTTTTGTCTGGAGCAAGTAAACATGTCAGCTTTGTCAACATTCTGTTTTCTATGTTGAATGCTAAAATTAATGGATGAATTACAACGTTCATGATTTTTCTAAGGTGAAAGAAACAGCTGAATATGTGTTTCAGGGGCAAGGTGGTTCTGATAGTAAATGTGGCATCTTATTGTGGTCTTACTCATTCAAATTATGCCCAGCTAAAAGATTTACACAACAGGTACAAACAACAAGGTTTTGCCATAGCAGCCTTCCCTTGCAATCAGTTCGCTTCGCAAGTACGTTTATTAATTCAAATCGTAATTGAGATTTGTACAGTTTTTACAGAAATTTATAAGGAAACGGTAGTATTGTGAAAAGGGATAATAGTGTTGCGTGAAGTACTGATCGGAAAATGATAATCTTAGCCGTATTGAAGACGACAAATATTTGTAGGAACCCGGAAGTGAGCAGGAAATTAAGCGTTTTGTGAAAGAAACATTCAATTTTGAACCCGACTTGTATGCTAAGATCAATGTCAATGGAGAAGAGGAGCATTCCTTATATGCGTTTTTAAAAAGCCAAAAAAGTGGCACTCTGGTAGATGCTATAAAATGGAACTTTACTAAATTTCTTATCAGCAGACATGGCAAGGTGGTAAGTGAGATTTTATTGCAACTTGTAAACCTATCAATGATCAGCTTTTTAGGCTATTTCTATTGATATTGGATCGAAATAGAGTGCGGTAATATCTCAATATATCAAATTAAACAATGCTGACAAGGATTTGTTTATTACAAATTTATATATTACAGGTAGAACGGTATGCTCCTTCTGTAGAACCCAAACACATAGAAGATGATATTATCAAGTTGTTGAATGAACATGCTGATTTATGATTCAGCCAGAGAGCCCAATAGCCTTTCATGTATTGCATTCGTGATAAGCGTTCATATTATACTAAAATCTGTCGTGTTATTTTGTTGATGTTGATCATTTCCAAATACCTTGAAAAATCGATTTTCCCACCATTTTTCTCTTCTTTGGACAAAAATTACACCTGCATCTCTTTGTAATTTAGCAAATTTGCAGGATAGAAAATAAAATACCAAGACAAATGGCATAATTTTTGGTTCTGTTCATTTCAACAGTATTCTCACATTGTCATATTCTAGTTGTATTAATGAATGCGATATTTTATTGTAATCACTGCCTGGAGCGTATGTTCTACCGATAGCATTTTCTTTGCATTTTCAATTTCATCGTAAAAGTGGTTTAAAGTATATTAAAAAAAAACCACTTTTATTGCTCAATATATTTATTTATTTATTTTCTTCCTTAGCGTTTGTCCCGCTTGGTTGCAGGGTCCGCTTTTGTGGAGCATTGTCTTCATACGTCCGGCTCCATAGATGCAAGTTTTTGTGTTCCATTTCCGTTGTTACTCTTTCATTCGGCCATTGTCGGAGATTGTTAAGGTATGTGAAACTGTTGCATCTCATCTTGCGACTATCTTTGCCCGACCTACCCGTCGCAGAGTCTATCGTCGCTGAGCTGATAACATATCTGGGGATTGAACCCTTCTATGTGCATCTTATCAATCTCTCGACACTATATTTATTTATTGATAAAAAAAAAATATATATATATATATATATTGTTCTCGATACATTCGATTGTTTTTTCATCATCGACGAACATGAAATAATCATATTTAGAGTGGTATAACAATTATCACTCCTGATATTTGTAGGGTATATTACCAATATAGGAGGAGTGCAACTAAAATACAGGGCCATCAATTGTATGGTGAGAGAAACTAATCTTCTTTATTTTTAATTTAAAACTTTGGGTTTATTTATAAATTTTTAAGTCAAATTTCGTTTAAACCGTTGATATTAGCGTGTTCCTTCAGTTATACAGTCCTTATGGATGTCTTTCTTTAGTTGTACAGGTGGAACTGATAAACGTTAATTACTGTAATAATTGAGGATTTAGGAAATTTATTAATTTCAGTGATAAAGTAGAATTTTGTTATTATTATTGCCCTGCAATGAATTCAATTATAAATTAAATATGATTGATTATTTTTTGAATAGATAATGACGTTTCATGATTGCTTTATTTGTAGTTTAATGTTTCAGTTATTCAAGGAGTACTATTCCATCACTTATTGCTGCGTACCGATTGATTGCTACCTGCTGATCCAGAAAATGTATACTTCCTTCTAATCTAATTTATTGCTTTGTTTTAATGTATCAATATTGACGAAGTATAATGTTCATGAATTTCCATTGAAATTATTGATTAATGAAGAAAAATGAAAAAGCTATAAGTGTCTTTTATTTACCGCACTTGTTGAAATATTTCTATTACTTTTTGAATTGTTCAATAATTCTATTACTGCTAAAATTGAATAATTGATTTTAGTTAGGATAATTTTTGTTTTGATTTTTCACACGGAATAATTTTCAGTAACAAAGAACAAAACTAATAAGTTATCGGGTAAAATTGAAGACGGATTTGTTATGATTGATTGAAGGATGTTGAATTCTATGATGATTTTTTTAAGGATCAACTAAAATGATACTTTTATATATCATTCAAGGTGAGTTTATTCTTTTCTTTTTTCACCATATCGAAGGTATTGCATGATTTATTGTTAATTTTCATTATACTTCTTGAATTTTGAAAAAAAAGAACGATTCGACAAAGTTGTGTCATGTTGATATAGATAGAAATAATTTTTCCTGAAATCCATAAAATTTTTTCTGTTATTTCCATTTCAATAACATATTGACGAATTTATTATTTAGTCGTTTTTCTTTTTGTAAAATTTCATTATCGAAATGTCCGAATAATCTCATAGATATCCACTGAAATGATTGTATGTGGAAATGTTGCTGTTGCACGTTCATTTCGATTCAGCAAGTGGAAGAGCTTCCTAAAAGGACAAAAGTCGCGATACCATCCTACAGTAAATGTTGAATTTTTGAATTTTGTTAAACGCAGTAAATTTGGATATAGCAATAAAATGAAAAAAAATAAAAGAGCTGGAAAAAATCATGGAAATATTCATTAAATGATGATTTGGATAATTTAATGCTCTGCTTTTGCAGAAATATACCAATCAACAACTGAATTTCGAGGGTATCATTCATGACTTTATGCAGCAAGGCACAGCTGAAAAGGATGACAGTGAAGTTAAAGTGAGGTTTTGTTATTTTAGATATATTAATTTATTTTTATTGCTATTTTTTGTTATTTTATTTTGTTATTTTGTATTTTAAATAATTAGCAATTGCGAGAAATGTTAAAAAATTGAATGGTCAAGATTATTTTGGTATTTTGACTGTTTTCCCTTTGCAGTTAACTTCCAAAGTGTTACGGCTAACTAAGAGTTCAGTTCTTTAAATCTGTTTTCTTCTTTAATGTACTTCAACTGTTGCCGATCTGTTTTTAACCGAAATTTCAAGGCATTCTATTCGTTTACTCTAATGGATATTTAAAGCTTTTATCTATTACTTAATTTTGGGACTTCTTGGAGTCCAATGAAATGTTTGAAAAAAAATCCAGTGTTTCTAGTCGTATTAGTTTAGCTATTCAGCACTTGATGCTCTTTTTTTGGTTAAAAAAATAAATCATTTCTGCTTATTTGAAGCATATCCGGCAACCGGTAACTTCTGCTGTCAAGAGGTCGGAGAGAAGCACAAGATCAGAGATCATCGATTTCCTTGTAAAATATGGATTACCGTATAGTCTAACTGTAAGTTAATTTTAGCATTTCTTACGTACTACTCAAGTTTTGATGATGCAGTTTGTAAATTTTCAGCAATTTGACGATATTTTTCAAGTTCTTTTTTTAGAATTTTATTGCTTTGTCGATTGTTACAGTTGTCATTTTATTAAAGAATAACTGTATAACATAAATGATTTAAATTTGAAGTTTCACTGATTGTTTGAGAAGTATTGAATTGACTATTTAAATGTTATCGTGAATTTAGCCATATTTGGGGGATATTCGTACGAAATGTTTGTATTGCAAATCGTGGGGCACAGCCTATATTTCGTCTCGTGACACCAAAATCATGTGCACTACATGTGGCCGTGCTTCCACGTTCGAAATTTTCAAGGTATTTTTCTCTTTTTTATTTTTAACCTACTGCCTATTTTCATTTGCTCGTTTCAATTGGTTCCATTCATATTTAATCAGTTTGAAATTTCCGAATCCTTTAACGGTCTATCTGCTGGATGGATTATTCTTTTTAGAGCTTAGTATCCGTGAAATATTTTAAAACATTTATTGAAGTGTTTTTTAGCTGTTGTATTTGCGCGGCGCATGAAAAGTAATCTGAGCAAGTATTCCAAAGGTCGGTTTCAGGACAAAGCAATTACTGAAGTTGGTAGTATTCAGAAGAGAATTTTACATTTGGACTTTTTCAGTGATCTAAAAATAATGTACCTTGAAAATTTAGGGTAATTATTGGTATGGCTGTTTTGAAAATTGTTTCAATTAAAATTGAAAGTAAAAAAAAAAAACTATACAGATTGAATCTTTAATGGAAAAAGAGAACAAGAATAGGCCATTAGGTCGTTAATGTTCGACCATCTAAACTGTTGGAATATTTTTGATCAATTATTAGTTACAAAATGCGGTTCTTCTTGTATTGAACGAAAATTCAGAAACGAATGAATGACATGTCATAACTCTCCCTGTATAGTGCTACTTTTTCTTTGTTTTGGATATTATACTTGACAGTCAGTTTATCGTTATGGATTGTTTTTCTGTGGTATCGCAGTGCGGGAATTATCATCTCTACATTAAACTAATCGCTGCTGTACGAACTAAAATATTTCCTTCATTTGTTCCATAAATAAAAAAGGATTTGGCAAGTAACTAATGGAATTTCTGAAATCATAAAATCTAATTATAGCGCTTTAATCTCTTCCTGTTACCATTATTAGATTTCCATAAATCATTCAACTTTTTCTATACTTACATCAGCTTTTATCACTGTTGTCATACTTTCGTGAAATACGAATTCATCAATTTAGTTTTTTAATTTAAAGGATTATTTAATTTAATTTTGGAAAACTGAAATATTCAGTCTGTAAAAAATCTTGCAATGATCACTGATCAAATGAGATCCTTTTATCTTTCAAAATTTTTCCTTGCTAAATCTTCATCTCTCATTTCAGTTATGATTACGAAATAGGTTGAATTTTTTTTTTCTTGGCAGCGTAAATTTTTCATTTTTATTTAAATTCAAAATATGAGGGAAAAAAAGCAATTAAGGTCGGAAAAATATTTCTTTTTTGGCTTATTTTTGGATTTTAAACCTTTAATTTGGTTTTTATTATCCCTTCGTAAGTTCTCATCTATCCATATTACTTTAAAAAATCGTATTTAGTTGATTTATCGATTTTGGCAACCATTTTATTGCTCACGCCCTTTTTTTTTTAATGTTTTTTGAAAAGGAAAAAGAAAAACCAGGCTGATACTTAGTATGAGTGGCTAAGCTAAAATTGAGGCACCCATTATAAGGCTGCCATTAAAGTTATCATTTTCCTATTGCTGAAATGTATTTTTGAAAAATTATTCCATTTATTTCATGCAAAAGCTTTCTATCTAGCCTTTCCTTATCATTTAACTTTTATTACTTATTAAAAGTAATTTCAGAATTGAATGAAAAATCTTATGTTGAAACATTTGGAATTAATATTTCTGTGGAAAATAGAATTTCACTTTTATTAGTTCGCATCATTTAATGCTTTGATAAGAATTGGATATTTGTCAAATTTTTATAATTTTTCTCATTTTCAATGATAATTTTATACTTACTTAGCTGTGGATTTGAGAGAATGAGGGAGTGGTAGGAGGAGAATTTAAGTATTACTCAATATTGCTGACAACATATATAAATTTCTCTCGAAATCATCAGTATGACAAAGAGTGAAGCAAGGAGAATTTTGTCTAACACCCCTTCTTCTCTCTTCACACTATACGAACTCGGAATTCTCCTTCATTCAGCTGCTGAAAATGATCGGAAGCAGTTGAGTGCGAAACTTTACATGATTGAATTCTTGTAAATGTTTACTTTCATCCTACATTATAATTGATTTAAAAAAAGGAAAAAGTGAATTTTTCAGGACTTACTATTAGAAAGCGTTAAAGAAGAGCCGAAGAAAGAGACAAAATCATCCATTCTACGTCCATTATTGCAAAAAGATCCGAAAGAAGGTATTTGGAAATACGTCACAACATTGCAAGTACCAGAAAACGACGATACAGTGGATAAAGAACTCGGGAAAGGCAACAATTTGCCTATGATGGATGATGCTAGTCCTTTGATTTCTATTTTTTTCTTTTATTTTAATTTTTTATTATTTGTTAAAATGGAAACAAATATTTAAACTTGGTTGGTAATAAATTTTTAAATTTTAATTGGAAAAATTGTAATTTTTAGTGCAAATTGTTTACGTGCTAAAAATAATCTTTTGTTGTTGTTTTTGCTGATAATGAATTATTTTAGTTAGATTCAGACCTGTATGATAAAGTGAGTTACTTGGATCTCATATCTCAATACGAAAAAAAAGAACGTCAAAGGAAAGTGAAAGAAGTAGAAAATTTTCGCCATTTACGTGAACAGTAAGTTATAAAATCGTGACGAAATGTAAAAAGAAATTGAAGAAAATGCTGACGTGGACTTTTCTTTTGGCTATCAATTAGATGATAGCAGTACCTAAACAGTTAGCGATATTTCGAACCATAAAATGAAAAGACCTTTTTTTTCTGATTCATCAAAGTTTCATAATTATGGAGTCTCTTCTGTTTCCTTTCACTTACAAATTTATTTCCTACAATTTTCTCGGCAGTATTGCAAGACTCTAGTCATGATTAGTCTTGACAAGAATATCTGATATTCATGATGTTCTTTGAATATCAGATCATTTTGATTATTCTTTCCAGAATAGAATTTATTGAAATCAAATCATTTTATCACGAATATTTTAATTTTTTTCTTAAAATTTACGATGAACATTTGTTTTTTTTTATTAATTATTCACATTATTCATTAGGAAAATTTTTTTTATTCAGTGGTTAATATTTAATTTTTTGCGAATGTTTATTTTCATTAATTATTTGTTGCAAATATTTATTCTTTTATAAAGAATATTTTTTCCAATATCACAAATTGGTTTCCCGTATGTCCATTGATATTTTAAAAAAGAGTCAAATAATGGAGGAGAAGTTGGTTACCTCAGTTGTAGCTTTTCGGCTTTCTACTCAAAGTGCTAAATTTCTCAGTATCAGAGTAATGTCAGTACTAGTGAGAAAGTATACTTTTTTTTTTCTTGGTTTCATTCATGCGTGATTCTCCAAAAATGTGTCCTTTAATGAAGAATACTGTAAAAAGGCGTATTGAGGAACCGATTATTTTTCAGTCGGCTTTTGCAGTTTTATGTCTCTCAAACCTTAGTACATTGGCTTTTCTTTTTGCATTTATTTGACTAGCAGTTGGAGGATGAAGGTGGTGGTGGTAAGCATTCATCCAAAAATGAACGGAAAAGGGCAAGTTATTTCGCTCCTTCTGAATCTATCCATGAAGATATTGCAGGTATAATACCTTAATATTCGCCTTTCTTCTTTGTTTCCTATCAAAAAGCGGAATCTGAAAATTTATTTCGAAGGAAATGGGGTTTTCAAAATTGCACTCCTTTCTCCTTTTTTCTTGCTTTTTTTTTCTCCTAAATTTTCCCTCCATTCTTTTCTCTCTCTCTAACTTTCTCTTCTTTGTACTTTTATTTGTTCAAAAGAAATTACCTGTTAGTTGCAAAATAAGATCTGAAAAAAATTTTTTTTCGAAAATTTTTAAAGAAATATTGAAAATGAATTCAGATAAATTTACAGAGTGTATAATTTGAAAAAAAATAAATAATGAATAATTTTGATAGATTTATAGCGATAATTGTGATTATTTGCTACTTGTAGTTTTTTTTAGTTATATTTACTCTTTTACATATATCCTTTTACTTCCTGAATTTGAAATTTTTTATGGTAAAAATTCTTATATTTCTTTTCGGAAAATCTAGAAGAGAAAATGGTTTTATTAAGACTAGGTGTCGAATTTTTTTCAGTGGATAATTTTGAATTTCAATGAGCAATAAAAATATAAAATGGGTTTCCACTTTTTTTTGTCAATTTACTGAGATTTGTTGGAATTAGATATTCGAAAATGTTTCAAGTAATTTTCTTCATTCACAGGCAATACAGTAAATTTTCTGGATGAACGAAATTCCATCTTTTTCTTCCACTAATTTATATTGCATTGGTTGATCAATTTATAATTTATTACATTATAAATTTTAGACTTGAATTTTTTGGTTTACAAATGTTGCTTCTCATTCTGATCCCACCATTCCTTCTTTGTTTATAATTTCTTTTTTTTCACAGAGCTGATAAGATATCACCACGCTTGCTTGGCAATGATCACAATGCAAAACATTCTCCTGATGATTCAGGTAAGTGTTGCTTATTTACTTTGAAAATAAAATTATTTATTATGATATTTCTAACAAGCATTACTTCAAGCAAATCGAATATCTCAATATTGAAACTGTTTCCTGTCATTAATGTTAAGAAAACTTGTGGACACTTCGGTAGTCTTGATCCTTCCTGTTTCTTTTTTTTTGATTTGATTAGATCAAGTATTTTTGGGAATTGATAGATCACCGTTTTGAAAAACTTGTCTATATGGTACAGCAACGATTTATGAGTAATTGAGAATATGAACTTTTCGAGATTTACTAAACAAATTGGCATTATCGATCTCTTTTTTTCTTAAATTAACACTCTTTAAGCTGGTTCTTTAAACATGTCTACTGATCCGAATCTTCGATTGATATGGATGGATGCTGTTGATTTGCGTGATTTGCAAGATCATTCTGAGCAAAGCGAATTCCTAGTGCTCAGGAGACTTCTTGGCATTGATGTTGGTATTTGTAAATTTTTTTGTTAAAAATTTTTTTTTTTAGATTTTATGTCTGATTGGAAAGTTATGCTTTTCAACTTTGATAATGTGAGCAAAACTTTTTTTGGTAAATTTATTTAATCCTTTTTACTTAATTTTTTTTGCTAAATTCCGATATATTTTCTTCAAATCATAACATCAGCATTATTTATTGTTGAAAAAAAAAATTTTTTTTCAGCGCATATCATTTGATACACTTTCACGATATCATATCAAAGGACATTTGGATAATTTTATGAGATCTGGTTTATGTTATCCGAGATATCGAGGTATTTTTCTTGACAGTTGCAAAATGAATTATTGTTTCTTTTTTTATTAATGTTTAAAAATTTCAGTTCTGTTTCAGGACCTAGTAGTCGAGTACGATTACCAGCAGGATTGAAAGTTATTCGAAAAGTCGGCAGTGATTGCTTGGATAAAGAAAATTATCCTGGATTGGATAATGATGGGTAAGTAATGGAAGTAGCAAATTAATATCATTATTAAGATTCATTTCACTAATTTTTGTTGAAATCTCCAAATTATCATGGTTGTATTGTAAATTTTTTCCAGAAAATCACTCTTTTCGGGAATTTTTGGCTACCATCTAGTGACAGCATCAGATCGACGAATCGTGCTGACAACCAATGAACGTGATGCTTTGGCAATATTCGAAGCCACTGGGGGAATGTTGTGTATAGCTTTGCCAAAGGGTGAACAGCTGGATACAAGGTTTTTTGCCTTGCATTTTTTCACATTACTTTTGCTCTCTTTTATTTAAATTTTCGTTGAATAGAAACCTATTGATGTCTATTTCCAGTGTATTTCCGTATTTGGAAGATTTCGAAATGGTTTACCTTTGGTTTCCGTATGTTCAAGAAAAATATGCGAAGGATTATGCTTCACTGTTGAATGCTAATCGTTGCTTCATCGTTGAGTAAGTTTATTAAATTATATATTTAAATCCTCTTTCACCTAGTTTTCATGCGTTATGTGAGTTGTATTACTTCTGACCTCTCAGAAATAATTTTTTTTTGTCATTTCTTTTTGATGAGATTTAGTGATTTTTTGTGGCATATAGTGATATTTTTTTTTTTCTACAGAATTCTGTCATATGCAAAAGTTCATGTTATTCTCCGTTTGCTAATTGCTCTCTCTTTTCAGCAATCATGAACGCCCCATTGAGCTCTTACGTTCTGATCGTAAACGTGAAATTAACAAAGCGATCCGGGAAGAATCTATTCGTTTACGTGCGAAAGGATTTCGTTCATTAATTGATGTACGAAGTGAACTGAAGTCTGAGTTGGTTAAGGATCCAATAAAGATGAATGGCATTGCACAGGTTTTTTACAGTAAATCGTTTTAAGGAGATCATTGCTTTTATTTGAAATTCTCTTAACTTTTTATCATATTTCTGTGTTTGCGGACTTGAAGAGTCTAATTAAACCGATAATTATTCCGTTTTTATTTTATTGGATATTTTGCAGTGGAAACGATTCGATATCTTGAATAAATTTATGCGCGGATTTCGACCTGGCGAGATGACCCTTATAACCGGAGGTACCGGATTTGGAAAAACTACATTTATTTGTGAATATGCTCTTGATCTTCTTGTACAAGGGGTCAGTTTGTTACATTTAATAATTCCTATTTAGTCCTTTTAATTCATTGATGATAAATTAAGTCTCAAACAAAAAGAGTATTTGGCATTTAGTAGTTCTCGTAAATTCTTTATTTACTTCATTATAGGTTCGTACTCTATTCTGTAGTTTCGAGATGCCGGATGAAAAAATCCTTAAATGGATGCTTGTACAATTTGCAGCGTAAGTTTTTTTTTTAAAAATTTTTCTGGTATTTCTTTACTTGTGCGATGTGTAGTGGCATGGTATTCATGTTTGTTGAAATATGATAAGTTTTAGTTAGAAAGTCAGGATGAGAACTGCAATTTGGAATTAAAAAATTATGATATTCAGATTCCGAGAAAAAAATGACATTTTTGAAGGTTGAAGAACAATAAAGAGTCAAAATTTTAAAGATTTACTATGTAGTATTTGTTGTTAGACCAGCACAAATACGAAATATGGCGAAATCTCGAACGGCCCGTAATGGAGTAAAGTAAGCGAGCTATGATGACCTATATTTGTATGTATAGGTCATTATAGCTATATGTGTACAATTTACTTTAACACTTCTCTGTGCACTGCTACCCATATTTTGTGTGCTTTTCATCATAAATTTTTTTTTCATCATTTCTGAAATCATTTGACGCACACTGTTCGCATCATAAAGCACAATGATGTTAACTCTGAAAGATAGTGAAAGTGGAAAGGTTGAAGTTCAAGCATGTAAGAAGAATCATCATATTTGGTGGTATAAGTGATGGTACAGTGGACGTCAAATGCATATTTGTGGTGTTTTTTATAAACGTAGTGGATAGTTTTGCTGTGTCCGACATGCACAATATGCATTTTATGTTCAACTGTGTATCACTGTCATCACCATCCAAATTCACTATATATATTATTACAGCAGTCTTATGTTACAGGTTACCGTTGTACAAAGTGGAACATCATCCAGCTGTTGAATTATGGATTGATCGTTTCGAACGTACCAAAGGAGAATTGATTATTATGAAAGCGGATGAATTTCGAAATCGTTCAGTCAATCAAATAGCTAGCGTATGAATATTTAATATTTGAAATTCTTCTTTATCTCAAGACTGACTTTTTATCATCGTATCTAGTATATATAAGTAGAATGCTGTTTTGTTAGAATCAAAATGAACTATAACTTTTTTTGTTACCAGTTCGCACTGATTGTTTGTATTAATAATTAATGTTACATATTAGTAACTTTAATTAGTGTCTAGCTGAATTGCTGTTTATAATTGCTTGATCAATATTGAGCAGTATGGGATATTCTTGCTTTTATTTGACCGAATATAAAATTTTCTTATTGCAGGCAATCAGAAATCAAGTTGTTGCTGGTGAAATTGAACATGTTGTCATAGATAATTTGCAATTTCTAGTTGGTCTTGCAATTCTAAATGACGAAACAGCAAATTCATTTGAACGATTCCATCAGCAGGTTGGCAATATCAGCGATTCCATTTGCGGTGCTTTTATCCTTAATAGTTAAATTTGCAGTGTTGTTCAAAGATTCATCGTAAATTTCGAATACAACTTCAAAATAAGCCAAAGTTTGTTGTAGGATCGTTTTGTTGGTTTGATGCGAAGTATTGCCACTGACTGTAGGACACATATTACGATGGTGGTTCATCCTCGAAAAACAAGTGTAAGCAATGTGTGCAAAATTTTCATTTCTTTGTGATTGTTTTACTTTGAAAGGAAAATTTATGCAATATTTTTAATTCTTTTTCTGTAATGGTTTTTAGACTAGCGAAGATCTCGATATACATCACTTTGGTGGTTCGGGAAGAATTACTCAAGAAGCGGATAATATTTTTGCAATACAACGGCGACGGGATGAAGCCGATCGGCGTAGATTTCGTAAATTTTTATATGTAAGTTTTACCAAAGATTTCCGTAAAATATGAGGTATTTTTGCGTACTTGGAAATGAATTTGACATGTTTTTGGCACTTTTCATTTTTCCTGCATTTCGACTGTAGTAATCATTGTTTTGTGACCGTCGTGAACAACTTCTTCAGCAAAAATTGCATTCGGATGAGAATATCCAATGAAAAATGCAATATATTCACAATTTGTTTTGCAGATTCTGAAGAATCGATATGGTCAGAGAAAAGTCGAGGATGATGTGATTGAGATGATCTTCCAACCTGCCACATACACACATACATTAGTTGACGCATCAGCAGGTCTAATGAGCTCAGCCTCCAAGTGACTTTCCTTCTCTCAAAGTTTTAAGTCCCTACTGCCATGTTATTGAAAAATCTGCTACTGTCCATAAGTCTAATTTCATTCTTGTTATCTCCAGCAATAGCAAGCCAAACTTGCTAGTTTTGAATCAGTGTTGCTGTTAATTAGCATAGAAAGGTTTTGATCGTATAATTTCTTTTGCTAAATTGTTGGCATTTATCTGCATGATGTTCACCTATACTTTCATACGAATATATGTGACAGAATATATGAATAGCTTCTACATAAGACGCACACTTTCTATCCATAGTTTTTTCCAATATTCTATGCATAGAACGTTTCATTATTTTTCGGTTTAACTTTGAATAAATGAGATTTTCTCGTAGACATTCTATATTCCATGTAAGGAATCCAAATGTGAGCATGGTTTTTCAGGTTTCACTTAGTGATGAACTTTAGCTTTCAATGATGACAGCATTAACTTACCTTCGATGAGATGAACTGAAGATTAGTTTTTCAAAACCAATTGCATAATCTATTATTTTTGTATGTTGAAAACTGAAAAATAGCATTCGTTTTGATGTTTGTAATTGATTTTTTTTTTAACCTGAAGTTCAGAAGAAGAGCGCTGCAATTAATTGTGGTAGGACTGGCATCTTTCGTTTTCTGATATAGTAGCAAGATTTTCCGGTTTTGTGGGTTCTATTTCAAGGTTTATGGATCCTATTTGAAGTATATGGTCAGTAAGTATATCCCCTAAATTGCAATACATGAAGCGTTCTTTTTCATCCCATCACACTTCGTCATGTTGTCATGTAATCATTCCTTAAGATAAATAAAAAAATAAAATTGCTTGCTTAAAAAAATTCTTTTAATTTCATCACAGAAATCGATGGATTTTTCTTTCTCTGAGCGGACAGATGAGAAAGTGATTTTCGGAGCTAGATAAAACAAACTGGATCACTCTTGAAAGCTATTAATGATCATTCATTTCCTTACATTGAATCTGAAAAATTCATAACAGTAAAACAGAAGTTTAATTCTGATCTTATATGCTGACAATTAAAGCACTTGACTGATCGGAAATTCTCGAACGATTATTTTCTTCCATTTTATTAGGAAAATAAGTAAGTTTAAAACAGTCAGACCTGTCATCTTTCCACGGCAACTCGGAAGTTAACTTCTTTCATATGCCTCGCCTACAAAACATAAGTTTTGTCCGTAAAAATATTGGCTGACTTTAAATTTTTCTTTGGATTCGAAATTGGGAATGCAGAGATCTTAAAGACTATGGCAATTGAAGAGACGTTGATGCCACGTGTGTGGCGAAGATGAAAATTTCCGGGTAGTGCGTGTATGGTGTTGCGTAATGACATAAGCGGGTTTGTACGACTTTTACCGTATAATGGTTTATCTGGTTTTGCGGTATTTCCGATTATTGATTTTATTCAATCTTTTCTCTTCCGTACCATAACATGTGTTTTCTGATAATGCTAGTTCTTTTATTCATAAAACTGAGATAAATGGTGAGGGATCTTTCTCAATATTTCCTAACGGTGTGTTGTACGTGTGGCAAGCAGTCTTTCACTCGTAATATTTCTTGATAATACCAGTAGCACGGATGATAATTAATCGTTCTACCGTAGTATTTTTTAATAATGACAGCTGTACGTGTTTTGTGAAAATTTGAAGTGAAAAAAAAATTGGCCGAGGATGCAAGAAGCTCTTTATCTTTCGGATGCGTTTGGTTTTTAAATGACATTGTTGGCAGTGATGTCTCCGTGCATTGCTTATCACTGATTTTGTCTCTTAAATTTAATATTTCGTGAATAATGAAATAGGATGATTTATTTAGAAAATATGAAATGAGAGCTTTTTCAGGTGCATATGAATGAGGAAAATTTGACACTTGATCATTCAACGACAGAAACGTGTTCTACTTTAAAATATGAAAAAGTTGATATATCAGTGAGATCAGTACCTGCGCGAATTGAATATCTGAATTCACAATTCCTCGTGTTTGATGCAGATGGTTAGTAAATGGAGTATCTAATGCTTGCTTGTATGTGAGACGAAAGGTATCCAAAGAGAACTTTTCATTACTTATGAATCGGTATCAGTGATATGAAATGATGATCAGCTGTAACCTTATTGAAAGCTAATGAAAAAATTTTAAACATAGTGCTAAGTTAAGTGTACTAATGCCTATTTTGTGAACGTTTAAATTTTAAATTTGTTTCAAATAACTCGCTTATAATTTACTGAAATTTTGAAGTGGCAGAGCAGATGGTAAAAGAATGTCGCATTATCGCCGAAGCATACGGTACTTCACCTTATGCACGTGCTGATATTCGAAAATATGGCGCTCCATTTGTTTTAATGCCGGAGCAAGTAGCTGTGCTTATTGAATATGGTTAATGTTTGTTACTTTCATTTTTTTGGTCTTGTATTGTTCTTTGAAAAAGAAACTCATCGCTGATTGGATTTTAGTGTTACATTTTTTATCGACGAATCGCAGAAATTTGTATAATTTCATAATTAAAGGGGTTATTGTGCTTACACCGTTTTGATCATTAATTATATCCTCTTTTGGGCTCGCAAAGGTTGTCCAACTCAAGAGTAATACTGAAGGTATTCCTACTGAGAAAAGGAATGCCGAGCATTCAAGAGCTCCTTCGACCGAGCTGGATGACGCAGCTTTGAGGAAGAAAGCTGAGATGATAGCGAAAGGTCGGAAAGCAAAGAGACTGAAACGTCAGGCTGACAGTGGATCTACTGCTGCTGCCTTGAAGGTACTCAATAAACTGCTTCCAACCATTATGACATAACACGTAGGATGGAACGTAACATTTTTCACCATATTTTACATTACAAATCTTGTTTGCTTCTCCTTTTTCTTGTCTTACACCATATATTCAGCTTTCATCATAGAATATATAAAAAATTCCACTTTATAATTAACAAATTTTAATCATTGTGAATTGACTCTAACATTTTATTGATATCACATTTTTTTACATTGTGAAATCAATTTTACTGACTTGACAATTTTTTTTCTGATGTGTAAACTAAAAGTTCTGTTAACACCGGCATGTTAGTAGTGGAAAATTAAGATTTGCAGTGACTTATCTGATCATTCAAACACCATCCTCTCTGTTTGTTTAAACTCATTATGTTGCTCTCGGTTGCGTCCAATGCAGTGAAATGATGCTGATTTAGTGTACTATTTTATGAAGCAATGCACATAGCGTGTTTCAGGTTCGACGTTGTGATACAGTTAATGTGGAAGTTACAGCTTCCGAAATCGATGATGCAGTCAATGAACTATCGAAGCGTAACAATACTCTCAAACAAAGGGATACTTGGTTTCTTCCACTCTGTGAGTTGTTAGAACATTTTTGTTATAATGTATGGTATGATAAAAGTTTTTTATTAACATCTCATCAGTCATCTTCCTTATGTAACGGAAGAAAAATCTTTTACTTTTATGGAAAGCCGAGCAAATGTCAGTAGCTAACGGTTTGAAATCGTAAAATGTTTATCGAATGTTAAAATTTCTCTATCGGAACAAAGTGTGTTTTTTCAATAATTTCCAGTGTTTACCATCAGGATTTTACATTGTTCATTCGCTTTTAAAAAGAATGAAGAAATAGAAATATGAATTATCAAGTGAGGAATGTGACAAATTTTTTTTCAATTGAACCGAGATTGAATGATTTCAGCTGGATTACTTTTGAAAGAGAAATTAGGTGGGCCTTCGTCTTGAAATCAGAATAAATCATTTATAGACGACACTCGCGAAGAAGCTTATGAAGAATTGGTAAGGCCACCATTTCCTCAAACTTCTCTCTTCCGAATCAAACTAAATACATTTCGTGATTTGTGGAGGAGAGGTTATTATTTAACGTGTGGTTTGAAGTTCGGATGCGATTACCTTGCTTATGAATGTGTACCTGGTGAGGTCAGTACTAGTGCTTTTCATTCTTTTTTAATTTTTTATTCAATTTTTTGGTGAAGGTGATTTTTTAACCCTATACTTTTTCAGTCACAACTGATAGATTAGTTTTTTTTTTAATATCATATTTTTCCAGGACCATTCCAAGTGGTTGGTAAAATGCGTAGATTCACATGATGCTCTGTCTTCCTTGGATCTTATTGCTCTCTCAAGGCTGTCGTCTCAAGTAAAGAAACATGTTTTGCTAGCTATTGTCTCATCTGACACTTTGTCACCTTACTACATTGAATACTCCTGGTGGAAACCTCAGCGATCCCAGATTATATAGCTTTGGTTGCATCAGTTTTGATTTTTGCACGGAAGTTTAATGAATGTATGTTGTTAGATCCCAGTCACTACATTATGACAAAATGCCAGGTAGGAAATGGAGATAAATTTCAAGGACTAACAGCAGTAGATTTCTTATTTTAGTGTCTGTAATTTAAACTTCCTCTCTGCTCTGACTATGAATTCTTCTGTTGCTATTGCTCGTATAGATTTTTTTATTGCTTGCCAATAATTTCTTTTTCCTGTTTTTGTTTTTTGTTCTTTATTTTTACAAATGTATTTTTCATTGATTTGTTTATGAATGCAGAAGCTAAATAAAAAAACTACGAAGTTTCTAATCTCTGCCATTTTGGATCATTTTGCTCAGTAATAATCTGGTGCTATACTTCTGATGATAGAACCTTTTTAGCATTATGGAAGGATGTTCTAAAATGACCTTTATTGAACATACAACGAACTAGTGGAAATTATATCAACCCTCGCAAATATTTGTTAGATTTGAAGAAATGGACAGCTAGAAATAGTGAGCACATTATATTCATTTAAAATACCTATTGTGTAGATGATGATGCTGGTTTGGGATGAAAATGTAGCAAAGAGGAAGGGATGCAATATATATCCTAGTTTTCTATAGTAGGGAATTTAAAAACATTCTGCGATGAAAAATTGCTTTCTGATTATCATCAGGTGATTGCATTTGTTGTAAATGTTTTAGGCTTGTCATTTTTTGGTTGATATGTGCTAACACAGAATTATCTACAATGGTAAGTTTTTTCGTGAATTGTTTAATGGGAGGAAGGAGAAGAAACAAAAGGTTTCTATTCATTTTGAAAAGAATCGTTTTTGAACTTTGAAAAATCATATCAGAGATTGAAAGTTAATCTTTGTAATTCAAACACCATTTTTCAGTTGTTTTATTCGTTTTTTAAATCACTGGTTGGAAAAGATGTAGTGGTGGAATTGAAAAATGATTTGAGGTGAGTTTGTTTAACATTGAGCTGTGCATCATTTTGATATGACTCCGTTTAAATGTTTGAAAGTAACTAGTCGCTAGAAGTGGAGTATAATTTTACTTTGATTTGATGGAAATATGTGATGTTTTCATTGCAGTATCTGCGGTACGTTGCATTCAGTAGATCAGTATTTAAATATGAAACTGACAGATATCTCGGTGACAGATTCGGAGCGGTACCCACACATGCTTTCCGTCAAAAACTGCTTCATTCGTGGGTCCGTAGTGCGGTACGTGCAATTGCCTGCTGATCAAGTTGACACTCAATTGTTGCAAGATGCGAGTCGGAAGGAAGTTATGCAGGCTAAAAGATCCGCCACCGCGTAATTCGTTTGTGTAGTAGATACCTTATTTTGACCTTGTTTATGTTTGGTTGAAGTGGAATTGAGCGATTTATCGCTATGATTCAGGGTTTAAGATTTTCCTCGTTTTTATTGCAAAGTCTTCATTTCAGGCTTTAACATTGCAATTCATTTTTCTACTTTTTTACTGTTAAGTTTGTCATCTGTTTTATGTGCATTGAAGTCATCCGAAAATAAACTTTACAAAGATTTTTGTAATGGCACTTTTCCAGCTACATTTAAATGAGATCTAACTGATTGCAGCTTTAGTTTGGAGTTTAAAAAATGAACAAATAGTAGACAAAAACTGACATTGCGTCAGCATTCAAAATTTGATAAATTGATCTTAGATCGGTGATATTTGTGATTGGTAAATTATTATTTGGTATCGCATTCCCGTAAAATGGATATAACAGAATAAATGAACTAAATTAGTAATTAACTTGATTAGTGAGCTGAATTTGATATTTGTATCGATCGTAAGCGGTCGGTTCACAACGACAGTGGGTCGGGCAAAACTAGTCGCAGTCGCATGAATGTTAAAGCGTACTCCGACGATGACGTGCATGGACAAGACCTGGCATATATGAATCGTGAGCGAGGGTTTCTGGCTTATAGACGAAGCACAGAGCTATGACGTAGAAACGATGCTCTAAATTAGTGGACTCTACAACCACGTGGAACAAAAGCTAAGAAGAAGTGAGCTGAATTAGTGATACGTGGATTGTTTTCTAGGAATAAAAGATTGCTCTGAAAATTTGAGGAAGGCGTCTCATCTTTGTCTTTTAAACATTTTAATAGAGGTGACCTGCCACATTTCTTCATTCCTAAAATCAATTTCCATCTTTGATAAAGTAAATTTTCATTCCTTCGTAAAAATTTTACTTTCAATTCTATTTTATTGGAAACAGTTGAAATTCATGAAATTTTTGACTGAATAAATGACAACCTATCGATAATACACGACAATCCTTCTTTGCTTCAGATCAATTTTCCATTACATTAACCATAGATCATAACTTGAATCTCAACCTTACATGCAATTATTAAACAAATACTTTCATAAAACAGAATTGATACGTAATCAGTTTCTTTGTTCTTTTTGAAATATATTTGCGAACAATCTTGCGAATTGCTAATTAATGGTATTAATGTTGCTAAAATGTCGCAATAATGTCGAATTTTTTTTTATTGTTCGGTCGATTTCTCAACGAGTCTCCCTCCTCGTGTCGACCCTATTTCATAACTTCGTCCCAGTTCGCTCGGAGCAATCTGTTTCCAGGTTCTGCCACATATTTCCTTAATTTGGTCGGTCCACCTTTTTGGAGGTCTCCCCGGGAAGTCTTTTAACCCCTCTCGGATACCAATCGAAGACTTTAATGGCCCACCGACCACCCTGCATGCGGTATATCCTTTCTTGTTGTGATTTTTAACCATTGCCTTAATTCACTCGCTAGTTAGACGAACTATGACTCCCTTTGTCTCTTTGCTTTCACCTTACCCAAGGGATCCCATGAAAAGCACTTTGGTGAGTGAGTATTGGTCCTGATGTGACATACTGAACGTGAGATGGGCAGCTCCGTCTAGTCGCACCACTCAAACCTCTCCGCCACTGTAAGGCTCTCACCATGGAAAGGATGTTGTCTAATTAAGAAGATTAAGTTGATGAATTAATTATAAGCAATAATTAATCCCTTATGATAGTGTTTTACTAATAACGGAAAGAACGATTGCAAGGAAAATATCAATGATGATAATTGAATCTAATTAATAATTATGACCTTTTTTTTTTTTTCGAAAATTTACCTCAAAATAACTGAAATTACTATTCAACAACCATCCTCATTGAAGTTAGATTGATTACTGTAATACTACCAATCCCTACAATATCGCCCAAATCAGCAGGGTGAATTAGAATGACCTCATATTCATTCCGTTTGGTAATTGTTTGGGTATCTTACCCAGAAATGCTAATTTGGGAATTTACTTCATTTCAAGATGATAACGAAATTTTTGTTGGTACCGTGAAAAATTACTCATCATCTTCATTTAGTTTAAATTAATAGTAATTACCGTAAAAGTTTCACGTAGATTGATGGCGATGTTCGATAAGGTTTACTTAGTTACTTAGCAGGAGTACTGTAAGTCTGGAAGATTACAAGTAATTTAGAGGATATAAAATGAATTATATTAAAATTTAAATCAAAATGCATTCAGCAAATTTAACCACTCAAATTATAATATATCAAAGGTTAAAGGGTCAACAAGTGGCAATTACAGAAGTAAATTGTTTTGAGATCAGCTTAAATCACCTCGATGATCAACAAACAGTTAATCAAATATACTGTTTTGGATCAGTTCAATTACGCAGTGGAACAGAATAAAGTACAATAAAAAGATTTTTTAATTTTTAATTTTATTAAAAACAGGAATTGCTGTAATATTAGTTTGTAATAAAATTACGGTATTTTTTCTGGACGGTAATATTGGTTAATTGCTAATGAAAAGAAATAAGTAATGCTAATTAAGTCTATCAATGAATAGGCTTCGATTATTACAACGTTGAATTACGCACTGCAACAGAACAAGTACAATAATGGATTTTTAAAACTTTAAATGACCAATGATCAACCAAATTTAATTTGAGACTAATTTAAATGAAAAAGCCTGATTGCTAAGGTATTCTTTTTAATCAATCTCTCAATTCTTCAGCTTCTTTCATCCTTTTTACTTCATTTTTCATTAATCAATGATAATTGGAATGTTGCATAATTACAGGTGTTCTCTCTTGTTTGCTCACCGCAATGAAAATGTCTTTGCACTTGCGGTAGAAAGAATAAAATGAAAATTTATGCAATGAACAAGAGGAATCTCCACGTAAAAGTTCTAGCTGCAACTGTTAGCAAACCTGAAGGAGAAAGTATTACTTACTTATTCAAAGATAACTTAAGTAGGAAACAGTAATTAGAAGGATAATTAAGCGAAAGAGATGTTTTTAACTTTGCTGACTGCTAATGAAGTGTATCATTAATTACAATTGCTTATGTGCAAATGTTTCATCTATGCCAGAATACCGTATAATCACAATTGATGAATTGACTGAGCATTTATTTAGTTTTGGGTTAAGAGTAATTAATTCATCGTGAGTGGCACACATGTGTAGCCTTGTCGTGTATACTGTATCGTTTAAAATTGAATTAAGCATCTTTCCCTATCAAAATGCAAGAAAGCAGGGATAGATTTAATCTCCAAATACTTTTCTTGTAAGATTGTGCAAGACAAAAGTGTACGGTGATAATCCCACAACACGTTCGCCGCTCTAGAAATGAAATACGAAATACAGTAACTAAGATAACCATATCTTTAGCATCCATAGAAGAATACGGCATTTCCCGAAGGCAGTTCCAGAATATTCCAGGATTGCTATAATTGCATTTTGCACGTAAGCCATTGAAGAAATTTGCATACAGTATGAGATCATGCCATGACATCTAGGCAATGACATTCCATTTGGTTGCTTGTCATCACAGTGATCGGTCGGTTAATACTGTACTCCCCCAAAGTATGTCGTCGTAATTACATGCAAGCATACGTTACGTGTATTTTGCTGTTGCATTTTCGTGTTATTATTTCTTGCATTTGCAAGATGCTTCATGCGATACGTAATAGTTACACGATGAATGCAGCAGGTTCAGCAATATTAACCACTGCTATTTGTTTTGTTAATTGATTTTGTATTAGACGTGAATGTTAGCATTTTGTGGCTTACGCTAATTTTAACGTAAATGTGTGGTTCGGATGTAAGTTTGTAATTTGGACGTATGTTCGTGAATTGAACGTTTATTCGTACTTCGCATTTTTTTTTGTATAAATTAAATACTACGCAGTTTAATTCTTCCACGATGATTACTTTAATATATTTATAAAAATTGGAAATCATCAGTAGTATTGAGAAATATTGCCCTGCAAAGTGGTTACCATTTCTACAGGCAATATTTCTTTAAAATGAAATTGGGATAGGATTTGGGGTAAAGTTTTTTGTTAAACTTATTAGTAAATCTTTCGAATAGAATGTTTTTTAGATGAGGGTGAAGAGCTGTATCACTAGGAAGGAAAGAAGTTGTAAGTGCAGAGGGTTGAGGATGGGACAAGTTTGAATGACTTACAATTGTGCATAAAATTTAACAGCACTCGAGTTGAGAGAACTGATTGTTGCATTTAGAATAGCATTGTACTAGTCCTGGTATAAATTTTGGGGGAATTTTGATTGATAATTGCTTAATTGACAGTTAGGTATGAATGCTTCATTCCAATTGCTGTTCTTATTGTATCAGTTAAAAGGATTTGTTCAACATCCATGATTACAAAATTATAGTGACAGCAAGAAGACAGGTGGCAACGCTTCACGATACGGAGGAACCATGTCATCCAACAAGAAATATTTTGTACCAGTGGCCCAGGGTACACCACTCTCAACTGTGAATGGTGGCAAGGGAAGCGCTCGCATATCACTAAGTATGGAAGAACTCGCACTGCTAGATGAAATACAACGTCGTGGACGAGGCGGTTCTTCCACCGTAAGTTATTTTCCACTTGGATTGGCCTTATATTATTATACAGTTGCATGTTATTTAGTTTGAATGAAAAAAAAGCGATGAAATATTATAGTGCTAATACCGTGTATTGTAAGTGTAACAGATTATGATGACCTAGCTGCTTCAGAAAAACCTAATAATTCCCACAGGAATTGACGTGATATGATAGTCAAGATTATGTGAGTTTAGTTTGAATTTGATTCAAGCTTAATTATAATACGTTGTCAGTTTCCTTCAGAACGTAAGAACAGGAAAGATAAGTGTGTCGGAATTAATGGGATGCGGCGATAAGAACGCTGACAAGAAGAAACGGAAAAAAGATCGAAGTACGGTAGTGAATGCGGAGAACAATAATGATCGCCACAATCGTGAACCGCCAATGGCTGAAGCGTCAGACCACGGAATATCGGTCGATCCCGCCACTCTCCTTGATGTTGCAGGATGGAAGATCCCTCCACTGCCACCAGGACTTGTTTCAATAAGTAACTTCTTCAGTTATTTGTTCTACAGTTGAATGACCACCAAATAAAAATGACTACTCTTTGTGTTAAAATTAAGGTGGTGTTTTGATATTTCAAGCATTATTATTTTGAATTATTTCAATATAACAAGCGGTTCAATGCAACTTTTCCAAACAAAATATTTGCAAGTGAAAATTCTCCGCTACCTTTATAGCTCACGAAGCAGATCGTCGTCCATATCCATCAGCTCTTCCAGCAAGTATATTTGAAAAGGCAATGAAAGCAGCTGCAATCGTTCATGCCGGCTCACAGCTTTCTTTATCTGCAGGACATAATACAGCTAGTATGGTTGTTTTTTAATTGGAAAATAGCGAATTCTTTTCGAAAAACTGGAAAATAGCAAAATATTTTTTAAGGCATTACAAGTAGTTCCTTTTCGACAGTCTCTTTTACCCGTTAAGCTTAGGCGGCGGTAGCGGAGCAGCAGCATATGGTAATGCCCTTCACTTACCATCAATGGATTGGATTCGCCTGTTGCCACCACTTTCTCCGATGTATCCATTAATTTCAAGTGGGATGCGGCGGCCGGCTACACCTGCACCACTGGAACATGGTATCTTTGCCCATGGTTTTGGTCCTCAGAAACAAGGTAATACTAGTTACGGCTGACAGGCTTCAGTTGAAAGGAATTGTCGGGAGAACTTAAACTGTTATTGAAAAAAGCACGACATGTCTTCCCAACTGTCCTATAGTAAAATCATGCAGTGTGAGTGAGCCCAGCCATAGCTCAGTTGGTAGAGCGGAGGACTGTAGAATTTGAGCTGACATCCTTAGGTCGCTGGTTCGAATCCGGCTGGCTGGAGTGCTGCACCATTTTACACCAAGATATTGTGATTATTGTTGGTATCCTCAGTTTTCATACTTTCATAATTAGTATGCCCAGCAAGGTATCCCCTACGTGAAACCAAGCGGTGGAAACCTTTAATCAGGACGGTATAGTGCTGCAGGACCTGGTGTGATTAAAGTCTCAATTTTATTGATCTAAACGTTTGCTCCCATTACTAAATCTTGTGGTGATGGTGACTGCGGCAAACAATACACAAGCATTACGCAAGAGTAGGTCATCCGTATTTCTTAATTTTCCTGTCTCTTTTACCAGGGATTGATATCTATTTGTGAATTTTTCGAGATGTGACGGATTACTTTGGCCGCATATCATTTCAAAAATTAAATTTTTATTTTTTTTATTTATGGAAATTCTGGCATGTATTGTATGAATTGCAGGCAGTAAGAACGGTGGTTTTGGTGCGGCTGGACAGCATTATTTTGGCAGTCTGCATAATGTGCAAAGTAATGCTGCGCAGAGTAATGGAAATAATCAGCAGCGAAATATTCAGCAGAATCAGAAAACTCGTAAACCCTTTTTCATGCCTTACATGAGCTTAGATGCCGTGAATCGTGGACTAGCCAATGGAGATCTCATCAAGGTATACTTATCTTTTTTGCGAGTTATTGTCAATAATATTCCGTTACTCCATTATGCATGTCGAAGGAAATCTTGATATCTCATTGGATTCACTTCAGGGTGTTTTGCGTGTTAATCAACGTAACTATGAAGAATCATTTGTGGACAATCCTATGAGCGATGAACAGCAGGACATCTTGATTCTTGGTGTTCATGATCGTAATCGCGCACTTCATGGTGATGTTGTTGTTGTTCGCATCAAAGATAGGGATTATTGGGTTGTAAGTTTCACATTTCTGCATAATTTTTTTAATTTGATTTTTCACAATTTTTATTTGCAATATTAAGGTTCGTGATGCACTGTATGAAGCTTGGCGCGGTGGAAATTTGAAAGCTCGTGTTGATGATAATGGCAAGCCATTGACTATTCCGCCAATCAAGCGTAGCGATTACGAAGAACTGTCACCAGCTGAACTTCTTGACGTAATCTTTTTCTATGGAAAACTTCAAATTATAAGAATTTTTTTTGTCATTTTCATAATAGTCTTCTGTCTTCCAGTTGCCTGTAT
Organism: Madathamugadia hiepei; assembly: GCA_013365335.1. NCBI lineage: Eukaryota > Metazoa > Nematoda > Chromadorea > Rhabditida > Onchocercidae > Madathamugadia > Madathamugadia hiepei. The sequence continues at coordinate 33,405 of JABVXS010000038.1, forward strand.
CCGTTGACAAATGCATTTCCATTGAAAAGTTGAAAGAAGATGTTCCCGTTACAAGGAATCGACGATACAGCCGCGAACAGATGGTGTGTATGGCTGCGAAGGTTCTCTTAAAGTTTTCGTACTAAATTTTTACTTTTGTGTTGTCTTAGAACTGAAATTTTATGTTAATGCTGAATTCCATTTAATTTCAGCTTGAATTGGAACGTCGTAAACGAGCTGTAGATAGTAACGGCGGTATAGACTCAGTTATTCTGAATACTATATCCAAGCTCGCCATCGCAAAACGAACGTATTCATCGACGTATGTAGAAATATTATTGATTTTTTCATCTCAGTTTCATTCTAAAAAGTTATTGGAAGGATACATTTTAAGAGGTCTTGGACAGTCTGAAGCATCGACATGTGGTGCTCCCGTTTCAAGTTCTGCACCAGGTACAGGAGCAGCAAGGCGTAATGGAACTGGTTCAAATGGATCTGTACAACGACGATCGAATTACCGAATTTTATCGGATATGCCAGATGAAGATTGGGGAATTCCTGACATGTGTCTTCAAAAAACCGCTGAGGTTAATTCATGCTTTGCGTTGCTGACGTTATGTGTAATTCGTGTTGTTGGTAGTTGTTATCATTGGTACGGCATATTCTATTCATTTAATATATTACTAAACGGATGTTTTATGTCACGTAAGTATTTTCAGGTGGTGTTCATCAGTGAACAAAAAAACTGTCGAGCTGCAGTAGGCATGTTAAAAATGATGGCGGATGGGAATCGGAATTGGGCACTTTTCTCACCGGGCGATTCACGGATGCCACGAATGATGATACCAGCTGAGCAAACGCCTGCTACATTTTTTGACCGTCCACAAGATTTCGCAAAGTTCATTTATGTGGCACGAATGGTGGAGTGGCAAGCGACAGCACAATTTGCACGAGGGTAAGCAATTTTTGTTCTCCACAGCTACGATTCTTAAAAAGTTACAGCCTACCACATAAATCATTGATGTGTTTAGAAAGTTATACAAGAGCCTTGGTATGGCAGGCGATGTAGAGGCCGAAACAGAAGGATTGCTATTGGCAAATGATGTTGATACCCGAGAGTTTTCACAAGCTGCACTTTCTTCACTTCCAATTACAGAAGCAGTGAAATGGAAAATTGATGAAGTTCCATTTTAATGATGTTCCAATTTGGTCAAAAGTATTATCACCACCGATCATATTCTTTATCGGATGTCATCGATTTATCCATCCTTACAGAAAGAATTCAAATATCGAAAGGATTTCCGAAATGAAACTGTGTTCACAATTGATCCTAGTACGGCACGAGATTTGGACGATGCATTACATATAAAGCCGATTCCGGACTGCGATGGAGCTGGTAATCCTGGTTGGGAGGTAAATTGCAAAAGTGTTTCAGTTCTGCTCGTGATTTTTGTGAAGTGGAAAATAAAAATAAAATTTCAGATTGGTGTTCATATAGCTGATGTCTCTCATTTCGTTCAGTGCGGCACGGAACTTGATCAATGGGCTTTTAGTCGTGGCACATCGGTTTATCTCGTTCACAAAGTTGGTGCATTTAATTCATCGCTCTCGCTTCTGTATTTCTCGGAATTTAGAAATCCGTATGAAGTTTTCAGGTGATTCCAATGCTGCCAAAAATACTTTGTGAAGAACTTTGTTCATTGAATCCGGGTGTTGATCGACTGACTTTTTCGGTCGTATGGAAGATCAATGATCAAGGTGAAATATTTGACGAGTGGTTTGGACGTGCAATCATTCGATCTTGCTGCAAACTTTCTTATGAATATGCACAGGTAGGCTAATTTGATTTTCTGTCTCTAACTGTTGTCCACCATACCATACGAATTTCGATTCTTATTTGATATTTTTGATTAATTTTTTCTAGGATTTTATTGTGCATCCTGAAAAAGATTTTGTTCCGTCCGAGTTACCGAGAATTTTCAATGGGAAGAAGCCTGATGAAGTGCAAGAAGCAGTACTTCGCCTGCATAAAGTATCTCTTTTTTCAGTTTTTTTGATTTTTGTGTGACATTTGATTATGGTTTAGGTTCTGGAAGTAAAAATTTTTTGACTTTTGAGGGTAGGGTAGGAGAAACAATGCACTGTGCGATTTAAGCTTCGTGGAAGTAATTAGTTCTCTTACTTCAATTTTATTTCCAGCAAAGTAAAATCTTGATCCTTCTTGAGAGCATGAGTTTCAGTAGTAATCTTTTTTATTATCCGGCTCTGCAGATTGCAGTTATCTTACGAAGAAAAAGATTTGAAAACGGATCTCTTTATCTTGATATGCCTAAGCTGTGCTTCGCACTCGATGAATCATCGGGAATGCCTAATGCCCTTTCTGTTTATGAAGTAAGTTTCGTTGCGGTTTTTTCAATAAGCTCGTGCTCAGTTTAAATTATACAAAAAAAGTTTATTTTTCTTCAATTTAAAGTCAAGGTTGAAATTGCTGTATTGTAGCGTACGGAAGCCAATTTTCTAGTGGAGGAGTTCATGTTGTTGGCAAATATAGCTGTAGCTCGGAAAATTGAATCAGCATTCCCGAAGACTGCACTCTTACGACGTCATCCGCCTCCAAAGATTAAGGTATTATTTTCTCGTCTCAAAGTAATTTTACCTAATTGCTTTTTATAAAGTTATTTTTAGATGCTGCGCGATATTTTGGAGAAATGCGAAAAGATAGGTTTCGTAGTAGATGGTACTTCGAGTGCAGCAATTTCTTCGAGCTTGAAAAAGTATGAAGGAGACACTGAATTAAAACGAACGGTCGTGACGGTAATAGAAATGGCAATATTAAAAAAATAAGAATAACACAGATAGTATCTTCTGTACTTTTTGTCTAGCTAAAATGTATCGGAAAACTTTAGGATTAAGGATGAAGTTCCGGTGTAATTTTAGATGCTTACCCATTTATTGATGAAATCAATGCAATTGGCGTTATATTTTTGTGTTGGGTCGTTGAAAAACCGAGCTGAATACGCACATTACGCTCTCTCGGTGCCGTTTTATACTCATTTCACTTCACCGATACGTCGATATCCAGACATTATGGTTTGTCAGTCATTCTAATGAGTATGGAAGATGGCTTACCAATTGAATTATCTGGATCAAGTTAGGGGTGTAAAAAAGTTGTTTTATAATGCATGCTTTATATGTATAAATATATTGGCATTGGTTTTTTAGATCACTGGGGAATTTAAAATTTAATGGGATTGAAGTGCACAATATAAATACCTAAACATTTGTTCAGTTTTCATAGTTTGTAGATTCTTATATGAGGAACAATTTTCCAGGTTCATCGTTTTTTGTCAGTTGCACTCGGTTACTCTCCTTCTCCAGGTTTGACTGCGAAGGAAGTCGAAACAATAGCAACTCACTGCAATGATAGAAAACTAACTGCAAAAACAGTCTCAGAAGCTAGTGATGATATGTTTTTTGGTGTTTTCATTAAGGTTTGCTGGCTTTTCTTCCATCTCTTACTCTCATTCGTTTGAGAATTTTGGTTTAGTTGTTCGTTTCTTGAGCATGGAATTCAGGAATGTGGACCATTGACAGAACGTGCTGTGGTAATGCAAGTGCTCGATGCTTCTTTCGATGTTCTGGTTGTAAAGTACGGTGTTGTAAAACGTGTTTATACAAGTGTGAGTTTTATCCTTTAAAATTTTTCACCAGAATAAAGTGAATAATGCTTAACTAATACGGTTTTTAGTTGAAACTATTATACACGAGATTTTTGAAAGCGCCTAAGTTTCAAGCATCCTCGTTATTTTGTTAAGAAAATGACAATTAAGCGAGTGCCGAATGCTACTTGGTATAAACGAAGTGTATTGTTGTATATTTTTGTGTTTTTCGTCTAGCAAATGTGATTGTTGTGGAAAGTGGCATTATTAGAAGGATGGTGTGATCTAACCTTATAACAGCAGTTAGCAATCATTAATTCCATGAGATTCAGAATATTTCTGAAAATTTTCCAATCTTATAGCGTTTGCGATTGGCACGTGAGCCACGCTTTATCGAGGGTCCATGCCCATCGCTTATCCTTTATTGGGATTCCACTTGTGATGGTTCAAATGCTACTATCGAGCAAGTTATTGCTTTGTGTGCGATTGTGGAGGTTGTTCTTTCAGCACTTCCTGAACCAACAAAATATCAGGTAAATTTGTTTACAGTTAGACTTGTGGTATGTGGCACATTTTAGCGAGAAAATCTCAATGTTTTTTTTTTCATTCGGATCTCACTTGTTTCTTGTAATTGCGTCGATAGTTACGATGCAATATCTTTCAATGATTGAGAATTTGTTCTATGGTCTTTTTTCAGGCAGTATTGAAGCAACCGGTTAGTGGTGAAAAATTTTTGTCCTTGTCAGAGGTTGTTGCATCGTCGAGCTAAGGAGCGACATGAGAGGAGCTACCACCGTTTGTGATGATTAAAAACGGAGAGAAATTTTGGCAGCAGATGTTGAGAGATTGAACTATGAGCAAAGCAGATATTTTCTTATTGGCCTCATATTTCGTCTTTTATGGCTTTTTAATTTTTTTTCTGTTTTTTTAGGAAAAAAGTAAAGTTTGCTTTTTGAAAAGTGTTCATAATAATTATAAGTATTCGAAATGATTTTTAACAATACAATTTCTGGAACTTCTGCATTGAATCTCATGTGTCATCTCGGTTTTCTCGTGTAAGGAACTAATCCTAAATTTATGAATAAGATGTATTGTAGATAAGTTAATATTGATGATGGAGATGAGAATATAAAAGATGATGCTTTAGGTATCACTCTTTCCAATCATTCTTCTGTTCCGTACGTTTTATAATATTACTGTAATATGTGCAGTGATGCATTCATTTATACATGCACATCGAGATACCCTCCTTTATTTAATTGCCATTGTTTCGTAACTTATTATTTTTCTCATTCGCTTTTCTAGTAAGTAAATTAGCCTATCATCATTTCGCATGTGTTTTGATTGATTTTTGAGTTGTTTAACGCTAATCATTTAGATTAATTTTACTTTTGTTTGTTAATAAGTCGTTTATTTTTATTTTTATTGTACATACATGGTTGCATTTGATTGTTTACATAATGCTCAGGCATCATCATGTGCCTTGCTTTTGACATTTATGATGCAGAAATAGTACTGCCGCTTCAGAAGTTTCTATTTCACATAGTTCCACTGTTTCGTTCGAATTCGAATAAATCATTGTAATTGCATGCATAATTCACAGTGGTTACCTTCTGTAGTTATTTGAAGAATTGTATGATATTGAGGTGTTACAGAAATATTTACCACAACGTTTACATAAGATGATGAAAGAAAAAGTTTGATCAGCAAATGATCGCTGTGAAAAAATTTGCAGACAACCATACAGTGTATAATACCTGACAGTTTAAAGGTTAAGACTGTCAGAGTTTGTGGAGGGTTTTTGTGGTCATACGCATCCTCAAAGTTTAGTGCATACCAGATGCTAAGCACAGCTTGTTCAAAATGAAGAACCGATTCTCAACATTGGATGTCTTCGCTGTGGTTCATGATTTGAAGACACTGGTTGGTCACCGTGTCATCAATGTATACGACGTGGATTCTAGGACATACTTGATACGGATTCAAAAGTTTGTGTTCGAACTTTTTGGCATCAATATGATAGTAGAAGTTAGCAGCAGAAGAAGAAAAATATATATAGACGTGTTATAGACCAGATGAGAGATGCTTCATCATGCTAGAATCCGGGTGTAGGATTCATAAAAGCACGTTTGATTGGCCTAAAGCACACTTCCCGTCATCTTTTACTATGAAACTTCGCAAACACATAAGACAAAAACGATTGGAATCTGTTACACAACTTGGTGTTGATCGGATTATTGATATGCAATTCGGTTCTGATGAACATGCATGTCATGTGGTATGTTATGACAGGATTGAATTAGTGATTCTGACGATCTCCTGCTTAATGTCTCACCAAATAGGAGCAGCAGAAATGTTAATTTCGATAATTCTGAAGAAATATCGACCTTTTAACCAACATGGAAAATTTAGTTTGAGAAGAGATCGTATGATTATGACAAGAAATGTAATGTTTAAAAATGTTTTGCTAATTAGCAATGAAACAGTTGAATTTTTCTACCTGATCATTTAGTGGATTTCAAGCTAAAAAGAAAACTCTTGATGTCCGTATCTTGTAGTGTTAGTTGGTGTGAGTTATATTTTCATCAATTTCTTTTTTGTTTTTAATGAAATTGTATCATAGATTGTTGAGCTGTATGACAGAGGTAATGTACTGTTAGCCGACAACAACTACATCATACTTAATGTGTTACGACCAAGAACTGACAAAGAAAAGGATGTGCGTTTCTCTGTTCAAGAACGGTTATTATTCTTACTTCATCCTCACTGAAATTGCTGCTATATTTTTTGCGAATTCGACAAGGGAAAAAGTTGAAAATTGCATTTAGATATCCACTTGAAACTGCACGACAAGTTGCTAATTGTCCAACCAAAGATGAATTGTTGGAAGGATTCAGAAAGGCTAAAAAGGGTGAATCAGTGAGAAGATTTCTTGCTCCTCTTACTCAGTACGGTCCTACTTTAATTGAACATTCATTGAGAGTCGTTGGTGTTGCTCAAAATGCTCAGGTTTGGCCTAGTTCGATATTGTGAGGATTACATTGAGCATTTCGGTTCATTTAACAATATTGAGGTTTTGTTTCGTTAGATGTGAGGGGGCTTGGAAATTGTCTGATTTACTTATTGGAGTTCTCATAGGTCTTAGACTGAGCAATTTTTTCTTAGTTTCAATTTGACTTTTTTTTCTATGGTTTGGTATGTTTTAATTTAAATTTGTAAGTACTGGCTGTTTACACTTTGTAGTATTCCATCAAATGTCGTAGGATCGGGAAGAAAATTATTTTCTTGTCTGTGTTCACTTCAAGTCCAAGATTCATTTTTTATAAAATAATTCTAGTATATCCTAGACTGTATTTAGAATTCACTCTACATTCATTTCTACAAAAAAATGTGATTTGATGATTCAGGAGGTCTTTTAGACAGAAGATCTGAAACTTTACTACTTTGGTGTTAACCAAGACTTTTATGGTACCGAAAAGTAGCAATTCATTAGTTACTGCTTTGAGTATACAATTACTAGTGGACCTTATGCTACTGTTAATTGCACTGTTTACACAATGATAGTTTTAAAATTTAAGATTGGTGTGCACATCGATGTGGAGGAAGTTGGCGCAATAAAACTACTTGAAGCCCTTCAAGTAGCTGATCAAATCTTCAATGTAATTAGGTGTAATGCAGCTGAAGGATTTTTATTATACAAAGAGGATATCAGAATGGATGGCTTAATTGTTGAAACATATCAGGTTTGTAGGTTAAGGCTAATTAATAAAATATTGATTTCTGATCGTGTATTTACACGTGTAATTTATATATTGTACTCAATTTCAGGAATTTCATCCATTTATGTTTTCACAACTTTGCGACATGAAAATGAAACATTTTAATTCGTTCTCAGAATGTGTCGATGAATTCTTTTCCAAACTGCAGATGCAAAAAGCTGATATAAAAGCGTTAAATGCAGAAAAGGAAGCAATGAAAAAACTAAACAATGTTATAAAGGATCACCAGGTATTGGTTTGCTGTTTTTCTTTCATTTATGAAAGCTATTGTAATTGTGAAAGGAAAATATTTTTGTTGCTTCACAAAATGTATTTCTAGAGATGAAATTTTATCACTGAAAGAGTTTGTTGTTGATACAGGATCGAATAGAGGCTTTGAAAGTGGCACAGTCGGAAAGAGAAGAAATGGCTGAATTGATTGAGCTAAACAGTGACTTGGTAGATAAAGCTCTGCTGGTTATTCGTTCAGCTATTGCAAACCAAGTAATGTTATCCAGTTATCCGACCAATCGTTTCCAAGTATTTTAAAAAAATTTCAGAAACTGATTAATAGTTTGATTTTAGCTAAGCTGGAAGGCCATTGAAGAAATGCGAGTAAATGCTTGTGATGCTGGTAATCCTGTCGCTGCTTCTATCGTTGATTTGAATTTAAATTCAAATCAAATGACATTGTTACTTGGGGATCCATATCATCCGGAAGTCGATCTGAAAAAGGTAATTATATGAAGGAAATGTGGGAAAGAATTTAAACAAACAGCTTTGCTCATCTGGTATCCATCAGAAGAGATTTTTAAATGTGTAGTTTGAAAGCTTTTTAGATAAATGGTGATGAAGAAAAACATTTAGCTTACATTTTCCATTTGAGGTGACTGTGGATATTGCTTTATCATCTTATCAGAACGCTGGAAAGCTTCATGGACAAAAAAAAGCTGCTGAAGAAAAACAACGGAAAACCATTTGTGCTTCATCGAAAGCATTGAAATCAACCAAAATGAAAATGAAAGAAACGCTGAAAGTGGTAGTATTTTATTTTATTTTCATAGTTATTTAGACCGAAAAATGAGCTAAGATCACTGAGTTACTTGAATGAGTAATTTTGTCGGTTCTGTGAAACGTATGGTTCCTTCATTGTTTTCACTATCTCCTTTTCTCCTTTCACTTCTATAATGTTAAGGCTCATGCAAAAGCTGAAGTTGTGAAAAAGCGCCGTGTGATGTGGTTTGAGAAATTCTTCTGGTTTGTCAGCTCTGAAAATTACTTGGTGATTGGCGGCCGCGATGCACAGCAGAATGAGTTACTCGTGAAGAGGTAAGTTTTGAATTAGAAATTGCATCTTAAAGCGAAACTACGAAATTGATTCCAGGTATCTTCGACCTGGTGATATTTATGTGCACGCAGATACGCGTGGTGCATCATCCATTATCATACGCAATAAACTGGGTGGTGGTGATATACCACCTCGCACCTTAAACGAAGCTGCCACTATGGCTATTTCTTATTCTGCCGCGTGGGAAGCGAAAATAACAAGCTCAGCGTGGTGGGTCCATCAACATCAGGTTGCTTATTGGACAATATTGTGTAGGCATCGCAAAAATGGATTATTTGTTAGAGGATAATATTAATAAAAAGAAAAAGAAATATCACACTCTGCTTCTGTCATCTAGGTTCAGCATTTTGTGTTAAAATAGTGTGACGAAGTGGGTAGTTCTTAAATAGTCTTTTTACTTATTTTTATCAATGAATAATATCGAAACGATGTATTTTATGGTTTACAGTATGTAAGTGTTGGAAGGGTTAGCTGAAGACAAATGCTTGCAGGTTTCAAGGACAGCTCCAACAGGTGAATATCTAACTGCAGGTAGCTTTATGATACGCGGAAAAAAAAATTATTTACCTACATGTCAATTGCAAATGGGATTCGGTGTAATGTTTCAACTGGATGAGGAATCATTGGAAAGGCATGCAGGAGAAAGGAAAACTGTTCCCATGGAGGGCGATACTCTAAACCAAGATAATGATGACGATGGCGCAATTTCGTTGAGTGGAAGTGAAGACGAAAAAGATTCAGACACACAAATTGGTGATTTCCCTGATGTTCAGGTAAAAGTCTTTAGCACCCAAGTTTTGGTCGCTTTGTTTTAGTCCTGTGGAATATGCTAAAAATTTGGAGACAATCTTTAATATTTCTGCAACCTTCAGTTTCTGGGAGCTTCAAAAATTGAGCTTGAATTTGGGCGTTGTTAGAATCTTTGTAATCCCTGCATTAGTTCTGAATAGTTCTAATATCTCCAGCAGAAATTAATTGCTTAAATTTGCTTTTTAAATGTTATACAGTTTTGTTATAAGATTATCGTTATTGTTCCGACTGATTTTTGGGCGAAAAAACTGTGTGCTAATTAGACAATGTTTTCGTTTATAGGAATTTTATTCGTGGTATTGTCAGTAAAACTATTTCTGTTATAAGGAGTGAATGAGTATTAGTGGTATTTAGATTGACCTTCATGGAATTGTTGGTAAAGGAAAAACCCCAGTCGAGGATGATAATTACACCATTATTCAAGTTGGCCCATCGATACAAAGGAAACCTGCCATCAAGATTACCAGTGATATGAAAACCAGTCACAAAGCACAGAAAGGAAATGAACAAAAAGCCATTGATAGGGTGCGCCCTATGACTCGTCGACAGAAACATAAAGCGGAGAAAATCAAAAAGAAATATGGTAATCAGGATGAGGAGGAACGTCAGTTAAGGTTGACATTGTTATCAGCAAATAAGAAAAACGATGCTGGAGAACTTGAAAGTTCGTTTGACACATTTGTTGAAGCAAAGGAATTTTTTTCTACAGTCTTCGAAATCCATGTGCTTATTATTATTAGCATTATTAATTTCATAAACATAAATTTAAATTTAGTTTTTAATCGGAATTAGTAATTGTAAGCAATGTTTTGGTAGGGTTAAACTATTTTAATCTTTACATTCTGAGTGTCTCAAAATGGAGTGTTATTTTGTCTGCCAACCAGTCTACTGGCATTGTACAAAGGTTCGTTTCACGATAAAGGGGAAAGTAGGAAGCAATAGATGTAGTGAATGCAGAATTTTTTAATGGTTGTGTGTGTTATGCTCCTTTACGGTATTGTCCGGTTTGCAATGAAATCGTTATTGTACAATGGTAGATTTTTGTAGAAAAGAATGTGAATGAAAAGCCTTTGGAGAATGTGGAAAAAAAGAATACCCAGGAAAGCAAAACTGCGATTCATTATGAGCATGAGGGGAATGCATCGGAAGCTGAGGAGAAAGCGAAACCTTTAGCAATACCTAAAGATGTAAGAGTTTCGGTCACATTCTACTGTCTTTGTCATACATGCTAATTATGTCGGCCATTTATTGCTGAAAAATTGGTGCAGTAAATAGGATAGGAATTTTATAACTTTAGAGGATAGGAGAGTTTGTTTAAAGTAAGAAAGCACGTGAATAAATGCGACGGCCATAAATTGTGAAGTGATTCAGACTGAATGCAAAAAGTTGTGAAATTACAGTTTACGCTTCAAAAGCAAATACATTTTAGAATGCCCGTTTTATCTTCAGGAGGAAGACGATCAACTGCTAGAGGTAGACGTGGCAGTAATGGATGCGGAAGAAACGAAAATGTTGAATTCATTGACGTGGCGACCGTTGGATGGAGATATTCTTCTGTCTGCTTTAGTGGTTGTGGCACCATACCAGACGATGCAAAATTTCAAATATAAAGTAAAATTGACTCCAGGAACTGGAAAAAGAGGAAAAGCCGCAAAAACTGCTATAGCATTGTTCCAGGTATTATTGATGTATCATTACGTGCTGCAAAAGATAAAAATGAGAATGAGGAACTGGTGATTAAATTTTGACGAATATCACGGTTAAATATTAACTTTTATTATATATCTCGCCAGATACTTGAATCGATTGAAAATGGTGATGATCAGAATTTTATAATTGGTAACTCCATGATCAGAATCGCGTTTCGATTTCAGAATAAACACATTATTTTGTCATGCTCTTCCTGATGAGAACTGTCTTGCATTGCTACAAGACTGCTGAACGATTACTTTTGATTTCAGCGAGACAAATCGGCGAATTCGCAAGAATTAAGTTTGCTGAAAGTACTAGCAACTGATGATCAAATTTCACGCAATATCCCAGGAAAAGTTAGAGTTTCGGCTCCACAACTAAACAAAAAATAGGATACTTATGAGTTCCGGTTCTATGTATTGAAATAATGCTATTGTTTGTAATCAATTCGTTTATACTGTCATCCTATATTTTATACAATAAATCTCCAATTGTTTGTTGCATCAATGCATCTTTGCACTTTGCCGCAGTTAATTATACACTGAGACACCTTCCTTTAGGATTTTCACAACTTTAACCAACAAAGTGTCGCTCACCTTTGAAAAAGTGAACATGGATGAGGCGGAAAATGCTTGTGGTAATGTGTGGTTGGACGACGTAATGGATCAATGGTTGTCATTTCCTCTCTCGGAATTGCTGGGAACTGGCTGCTGAGAGAGAGGAAAAAAGGGGTGCGGGGGAGGGAAATGTCATGCATGGTAATATTGATAAAAACATGTCGATGAATATGATGACAGTGATTTGCAGATGGATACAGAAGCAAAAGAAGAGGAAAGTGGTTCACAAGTGCCACCATCGAAACGTTTCAGACGTGACGACAATGTTGATCCGACTAATCCGGATCCATCAATTGTTGTTCATGTTCGGAATTTAAGTCCAAAAGCAACTGAAGCTGATCTACTGGAAGCATTATCACATTTTGGACCGATATCATATGCTACTTGTATGCCTGGAAAGCGAATGGCATTGGTTGAATTTGAGGTTGAAATTTCATATTTACATACATTTTTAGGAAATATTTTTCTTTTTTTTAAAGAAAAAATAAAAACGAATTTAAGCATTTGGTTGTTTGTGTTAATTGAAGTGATAATTAGGAAGTGGAAGGTGCGCGTTCATGTGTCGTTTATGCGCAAACAAATCAAATTTATGTTGCCGGACAAGCAGCTCTGTTCAATTATTCTACTTCTAAAATGATCCAACGTTTGGGATTGGAATCGGAGACACCTAATCATGTGCTTATACTAACGATTTACAATGCTCAGTATCCAATTAACGTTGATGTTATTCATCAGGCATGATTTACATTCGTTTATTACCATTTATTCGTTAGGCCTAATGGCTATCGGGGAGTCAGGCCTAAAATTTATTTCTCATTGAGATGAATCGAGGAAGAGTATTAAAACAAAAAATAATCTATCCGAAAATTACAGATATGTGAGCTACATGGTTTTGTGAAGCGCATCGCTATGATACGTCGTACAATGTTGCAAGCACTGGTTGAATTCGAAAGTATGGAAATTGCAAAAAAGGCAAAACATGCGATGAATGGGGCTGATATATACTCGGGATGCTGTACGCTTAAAGTCGAATTTGCCAAGGTTATTAATTTATTTTGATTTCATTTTCAAAATTACAAAAAATTTTCAAAGAAATTGTTTAATGGATTATTTTATTTATATTTTCGGGAAAACAGTATCTGTTTTTCTGCTGTGTTCAAGGCTCCAGTAGTTCGTTGTATGTAACAGCCATTTGGAAACGAACATTTTAAACGTCGTATAGTTTAATATTATAACTGATAAATCATTTTCAGCCAGAACATGTGAAAGTAACTCGAAATGATAGTGATCAGTGGGATTATACGAAGGCGCCACAATCAGGTGGTTTCTTTAAAAAATAATGATTGTGGGAGTGGGGTAGAATATGTTGTTTCAGGCGCTTGCAAAACTTACAGGGCACAGTGTGAAAGTTACATCCATACAAACTTTATTGACGTTCATTATGAGTGGATCGAAGGTCTGCAAAGCAACAACAGATTTTACCTACCAACAACACATATAACAGCACCAACATGAAAAGATCGCAGATATCCTATTGACGGTCTTGCTCAACCGTCATCAGTACCTCATCATCATTATTATTACTATTATTATTTTTTTTATTACCAGCACCATCACCATCACTATTATCAGCAGCATCAACATCACCATCAACAGCAATATAAGAGATTCATCGTAGGAAGCATATTTTCTGAGTTGGTGCAGAAAACAGTTTAAACAACAGGTACCGATTGCTAATTTAAGCGCAGCTGCATCCAGCATCACAAAAATGAAAAACGTGGCACCGTATCGAGATACTGAGAATGAAAAATATTCATATGCAGTACAGATATCATTCGCAACTGTCACTGATCGTCGTAAATCGCAAAAATGATACTAACAGGGAAGAGAGTAAGCGAAGAGGGGAAACAGGTTATAGGATTGACGGCAAACGGACACTTGATATGGCGTGCACTAATGGAATGCATTGCATACAAATACATACACAGAAAGAAAGGGAAATAAGGACGAGGAATCTGCGAGAACTGGTGTGAGGGCTCATCATCGAGCTTCTTAATTATTGGCATTAAACGTGAACGGATCTCTTTTCTGCAGGTTTATACCGCAAAAGAGATTGCGGTGCGGAAGAAAATATCTACCAGTGGTGCTGGCCTACAGGCTTAAGTTTGTATATTACCTGGATAAGGTTCGTTCATACCATTATGTTGCATTGTTCGAGTGATACTCGGATCTTGATTGATGGATGAATCGCTGAGGTGAAAAGTGCAACTTTCTTTACATTTCATACAGGGCTGTAAAGGTCGGCTTTGTATTACTCCATGATTTTTTCGATTTTTTTAACTGTTTGCACATGGTGTGAAAGGTATATTTCTATATTTTATAACTTAATTTCGGGATGCTATTTCAGAATACACTGAGGAACCTCGGAAGACGTTGCTGAATGATGCTGTACCACGTGGAGGACGTAATTTTTTTAATTCACTTACGGTGTTTTTAATTTCATCAGAATACTTCTGTACGATTTAATTTCACTGATTTGTTTAATTTTTTTCTCTTTTCAGCGCCTGGACCACGTGGACCTCCAAGTTACGGTATGTTGCGATAATTTTTGGCTTAACAAGCTATTCGCATATTGAAAAAGATTCAGATATTGAAGATTTTCGCAGCTAAATCATACGGTGGATACTGCTGGAGCTAACATTGATTAGCTGTTTCAGTACTTTTGTGCTTTGTAGGAGGATATGGTGGACGAGGTCGCGGTGGTCCACCAAATGACTACGGTTACCATGATGATCGTTACGGTGGAGGGTATGGTAGAGGTCGTGGTAGCTATGACGAATACGATGGAGGATATGGGAGAAGTGAAGGGTATGGTAGAGGAGATAGTTACTCTCGTGGTGATAGATATTACAGCAGAGGAAGTGGACGAGGTGGATTAGGTCGTGGTGACGGTGGCTACGCTCGAGGAGGGTATGCACGTGGACGAGGTTGAAATTTTAGTTCATCATCATCAAGGCATGTTGGTAACGCAACCAGGCTGCTTGCAAGGCTATCAACATCACAATCATTGAGGATCCGATAGTTAGATCAATATTGCCATTAGTGCTTATAAATGCTGCAACAGTTGTATTAATTATGAAATGGGAGTGATTTGGTTGCTGATGTTTCGTAGTCATGATCTTTTTTTTAATCAATAGTCATCTTGATGCTTTCCCACTAGTAGATTTTTAGTGATTTCGAAAAAGGCTTTCGTTATTCCATACTATTTCAAGTTATTTAGTGTTTGTTTTCTGGCTTTTCATCCTTAAAGTTTTTACATCATTTTGTTTGCAAATTTTATCAAGTGGTGACTGACATTCCAGGAAGTGGTGCTGGTCTCTACGATGATGAGCGTGATTATTACAATGGTGATGGACCCGTAATGATGATATATGGCATCGATCAGGACAATTTCAACTGCGACAAATTATTCAATCTCTTATGTCTCTATGGTAACTGCAATAAGGTAAATTGTTGGTATTGTCGGTTTTTTTATATCTGAAGAGAGCTGTGTAGATAGTTTTTGCGTTTTCTTTATCAATTTTAAAATGATTTTTAAGTCAGTGATGCAGTGGAAAATTATATATTTTTAGCTTCGCCAGAGAGGTTTTTAACGTGTAGTTTTTTTTTTTGTCAAGTATAATTGTTTTAGATCAAATTTATGAAGTCGAAGATGGATACGGCAATGGCCCAAATGGGTAGTGTACGCCAAGTCTACGCAACGATTGACAACCTGCATGGCACCATGATGTTTGGCAACAAACTTGCGCTTAGACCGTCAAAACAGCAGATTTTGCACGAAATACGTGATCCATTCATATTGCCTGATGGAACACCTTCATACAAGTAAGGCGCAGGATGGCTCCACATTTTTACATAGAGAAAGGAGAAATGTTTACATTCTGCTGAGAATTAGATTAAACAGCTAGTGCAAAAGATCTTTCCGCTGCATGCGCATGAAGCAAATTTAACCTTGAACTCAGTAGTTAACAAAACTAGTTACTTTCATGGACAAAAATTGATGTTAGCAGCTTACAGAGATTATACGAATAGCCGCAACCAGCGTTATACGACGCCCGAATTGGCGGCGCGGAATCGAATTGTAAAACCAACGCACGTGTTGCACTGGTACAATGCTCCCGTGACAATGACAGAAGAAAAGTTGAAAGAGGTAAAGAAAAATATATATACCATAGCCGTTTCAATCGTTGGTTGGTGAATAAGATTCCTATTTGTAGCAAAAATGCATGACTAATGTTATGCTTAAAAAATGAATAACAGCTGTGTATGCGTCGGTACCCAGAGATTAACATGTGGCAGAACGACTGAGAAACTAAATTATTTTAGCTATTTGTGGACAAAGGAGCTGCAGTACCAGACAAAGTGGTCATCTTTCCACAACGTTCAGAACGTAGTTCGGCTGGAATTTGTGAGTTTTCTAACACGGAACGCGCAACGGAAGCGCTCATGTTAGCCAACCATACGCCAGTTGAAAGCCCTGGTTAGTTTCATTTCTTTTTTAATATTCTCCTAACTTCGAAATATCGTCTTTCAGAAATTGATGCTCAAGTCTTATTTATAATGTTAATCTCTGCTGACCATCTATTAATGCGAAAGATTAACATGTTTTACGTTCCACTGGTCACTCAACCCACCTAGTGTAAAGGACTCCTAGATTTAGTAGACCATGTAAGCTGCGTTACTATATACAATTTTGCAGTTGGCAAAGCCCCATATATCGTAAAATTGGCATTTGCTGGTGGCCGCGATGGGAAAGATTTCCGGATGTGATATTGGGCATCTATGCCTCTCATTCTTCACATTTCCAGGCCATTGTTTTGATTCAGGCAGAAAATACTACCGTTGTAATTTTTGCTACATGCATTGTGGTCTCATGTCCTTTGGGCGCTTCAGTTTTAATACCAAGGAATATTAGTAATTTTATATGTATGTGTGCTTTTAACAAGACCTCTCATTTAAAATAAAAGTTGTGCAAAACAGAGGAACAGCAGGCTAGTAACTTCTTTATGGTTAGTTTATTTAATATAGATTCAAGTAATTTTTTTCCTCATAAATCCTCCTTTACTTCTTCATTATTTTTTTCGACTGTTCTACTTTGCTGTTTTGTTATGTTTAAAGTGATATCAGTAATAAAAGATCTGAACCTCAAACTTTAGCTTTTTAAAAAAGCAAACACAACATCAAATAAAAATGCAGTTTTCTATTCACGTCCACAATAATAAACATGTATCATAAAAGGATTTATATATGAGCGGGAGTAATTGAAAGTACAGCACATCCGAGAACACCTTTTCCAGACCACTTTTGCGGTACAAGTTCTAAACGTATCGGCCTATCATTTCTCAGCACTGTTACTCGTATCAGCTTCTGCAATGATATATGAACAGCGAGTATAATCCTATGTGTTCAGTTTCTGTATTTCATGCTCAGAACTAATTATATTATGCAATCAGTTGCTGGGTCTAGCAATTAACAAGTTGCAGATGTGGTATTACACATTGAACATGTAAAACATGTGTTAACATTTCATTAACTTGAGTCAAATTATCTCCAATTATCTCTAGTGCAACCACTTCCTTCGAATGTTAGCATAGATGATTCGGTTTCAATCCCAGCAAACGAAAGTTACAAAAAATGGCAAGCCAACTTTACCTCATCATTCTCGCAAGGATCGTCTGAAGCCATTAACGATAAGCGAGGAAAAACAAACGCTTATCACCAACGGCTTCCGGATTTTGCTCTGAGAAGGAGAAGGGAGCCAAATTGAGAGTAAAAAAAACACTTAAAAAGATCTAAACAACCGTGTACGTGAAAAACTAACCGGAAAGTAATGTAAAGAAAACAAGAAAATGCCTAAATTCTCTTTTCTCTCCTCTGCAAGCCAATCATATCATTTTACTTGAGAACTTGAAAATGGAAACTTACACCAATGGAATTTTCTACAATAGCGCGAATTTGTTTTAGATCGATAAAATTGCCCGCATGTAGCGAGCCAAACTGTATTAATTGATCGCCATCCTTTAAACCCTACAGTTAATTGTATAAATCACATTAAAGCTTCTCATTATTCAAATAGACCAATACAGAGCCAGAAAAATAAAAAATTTTAAATATGAAACGGGCATAAGATCCAAGTATCAAGTTTCTGTAAAGTACTGCTCAAAGATAACTACCCCGTACTTCCCATGTAGCATAATCCGTATGTTAAAATCAGTCAGAAAAGGTCAATATAGATGAATGATCACTTTTGGATGAAAATATCACAGTGGATATGCATAGACAATGTACTGACCGCTTGGAAAGCAGGTGAGGCATCCAATACTTTGGCTATCTTCGCAAATGGAGCATTACTAGTACGATGCACTTCTGGAATGTTTTTTGTTGCTGGTGCTGATTGATTGTTTTCTTCTTTTGTTGATTGTTCACTAAAAAAATTACACAGTATGAAATAATACCACATGAAACGAGAAAAGATAATTCATAAATCTTATTTGGTGTTAGTGAAAGTAAAAATAAGCATTTAATCGTATTACCTGCATGATGATATGCAATTTCGTTTTCGCTGATGTAAGATAAGCATAGCTTTTTCAATTTGAGAAGTTAATTTCTGCCGATCATTCTGCGCGCATATAATCGCATGTCGTGCTTGTCTAACTGAATATACATCAATAGATGCGATTGGATAATTTTCTGCATCTACCAAACTTTGTTGCATATCTATATTATTCTGCAAATCAATTCATTTTTTAAACCTCACAAACACCTCCTACCCTTTATGAGTAATTTCATAAATGGAATTAAAAACGGTTTCGCAATGTTGGTTAAATTAATAATGAGGTCATCAGTGATGTGATCATTTCCCTAGTGTTATATTTTCTACTAAAAGAGCTGTTTAGAGGAACGGTATGTTGTAGTAGAAACAAATATTATCTTACCTTAACGGTTCCCTACCTTTTTCTTGACCTCTTTTTGCTTGCATCATGGACTATATCGCTCAAAATTTTACACTTACCAATTCAAAAAAAAAAAAAACTTCAATCAATGATTTTAATGCAACAGTTAAACAGAAACAACAGCTGTTTACCACAAGATTTTTTTTGAAAAGTCATATCTTGGTGCTTGCGGAATACCGTTCCTTTAAAAAGCTGTTTGACCATAAACTAGATAACAGAGGAGAAAAGCTTACTATCCTGAGAATCTCTTCCTCCTTGGCAATTCGTCGATCGATTTCATCTCGTTCCATCATAAGTTCCTTTACTGATTCCAACGTAACCTCTTTATCAGCGTTTATTTCCGATTCCGTACCAACCTGCTTATCATCATCGTTTTTTTCTGATTCCATAGCGGGCTTCTTGCGATCTTTCCTGTAGAAAACAAAACTTGTCAATTTAAATCTGTCACCCTGTACTTCATAATCGTCAACCCCCGTCATCCATTTCTCCACGAAAATTTCTTTTTCACGCAATCTTACAACGTCTTCCCGAGGAAACCCGATCAGTATAACAGTTAAGTCGTCCCTGATCGCCTGAAAACCAAAGACAATGTGATAATCGTGTCATCCCGCCTATCACAACAATCCCCTGACAACTTGACTCAATGTGACAATCGTCTCATCCCGCCTGCCCCAACTCCTACACCAGGTGATTGTCCGACGAACAATCCTTCTGTTGACAGTTTGCAGAGAAAGCACTTGTTGCTACTTTAACCTTCCAGCACTAAATGACCCAGTGAACTATCAAGATATATGCTAGCAGTTTGCAGCATAGCGAATCTCCAACAGTGGTATGTTATCAAGTGATGATTGATTTAGGAGTAGTGAATCGATATCTTTCATTTCTTTGGCCTTTACTACTAGTTTACCTGAATTACCTGTCATGTTACTCTCCCTGAACTTTAATCCTCTGAATATTACTTGGCAATGTTAAATTACCTTTTCTTTTTTTTTGCAAATTGTAATCAGTAACTTTAGGAGGAATTGAACAGCAAATTACACTTTTTTCAACTAATTATACTAATCTTAATTAAGTAGATATTTAAGAGCACGTCAAATATTACAAATTATATCCCAACTTTCCATGAATAATTAGACTGATTATGATGTAACGCCAGATGTCCAGCAAATATAAGTTGACTAAATATGCTAATTAATCGAGTCATTCATTACAATACTATATTTAGCTTGTAAATTAAACGTTTACTTTCAGAATAAAACATCAAGAACCACCCGAAAACAACGGTGTAGATGCTGACTGGTAAAGATTAATCTTGATTATAAGCATATCCACTGGTCCTACCATTTTCAGGTTTTCTTTTTTTTTTTTATAATTCCCTTCCCGCATATTTTTCTTTTAAATTCCTTACTGCTTAAACTAATCAACATCATCAGCAATGAAATGTGCAAGTCTCATCAATTTCCCACTGAGTTCATGCATAATATTACTGTCAATGCACCATTTCTTAAACATCATTTTATGACCGACATCATAGCATTATAAACTACAATCAAACAATCCAATACAAGCAAACGTCTAAAAGAGATATAAATCAAAAATTTTCTCATCTCTTCTCGAAGTTTAAATAAATTAGAAATCCAAAAAAATGATCCTTTTTGAATTTATAAAAATGATATCCTCTCAAATAAACGCTTTTTTCAAGAAGCTACAATAATATTATGACACATTTAACCCTGCATTAAATCGTACTGTTCCACCAATAAGATGAATCGAGAATCTTTTAGCAATATATTGATAGTCTTTAATAAACATCCATTATAATAGATGCGTATTATTCAAATAATTTTAAATAATTAGTTTCATAAACAATAGTGTATTTATAAAAGCAATCAGTTAAGTGATGTTAGTTGAAATATTTTAGATGTACTGCTCACTCCACTCGTTTAAGCAATTATAAGCTGACAAGGCATGATTGCTGCTTACTCCAGCCGCTTCCTGCAATGAAAACGTTATCAGTGCTGTCATCGAATACCTAAACGAATCCAGTCCACTCGAATCGAAGGAAAATATTAGCATACTAACCTTTAACCAATCAACAAAAAGTTCTTTCTCTTTCTTTAAAAGCAAGAATTGTCCAAATAACACATAAGCCTGAAAAGCGCATTTATTTTAAAAATAGAAAGACTTTAAAACCTGATAAAATTGCCGTTCAATAACTAACGCTCGTATTAAAGCGCTAGAAATGGAAAAGAAAATATTTGCAATTCAGAGAAGTCGTTAGGCGATTTAAAAACAGGGAGAGTGTGTGTACAGTTCATAGATTAATAGTTTTTATCACACAAGTACAAATTAAAGTACAATATTATAACTATGCACTTTTGAAAAATGTGATAAATCTTTGTGTCATTAAAAAACGAGAAGTAATACGGACCTTAAACCACGCAGGAAACTATTTCACAAGTTAAAAGCTTCCTAATCTAACTATAATTGCAATATATGAAAAGGTATGTTTCGAATAGATCACTATTAGATAAGGAAAGCCAAAAGCTGACAATATTAGTGATAAAAAAAATGGAACTAAAGTGCTACTAAACAAATTTACCTTATCAAAGCCAGCTTTACTCAGTTTCTCACCATACGTAGGTCCAATACCAGCAACAGCGGTCACTTCTTTTTCTCCCATTGGTTCGGAAACAAATTCGCGATGTTTCACTGATGTAGTTGACATTTTGCTCAATCAGTAAATGAATGGTCCGTTTCACAAAAGGTTAGCTTCTAGTACTTTTTACCCAAAAAATATTCTGAAATTTTGTACCAGTTACAGTTACAAATCGATTTCTTCCTCTCAGCAATGATCTCCTAACCCACAGCTAGAACTTCATACCAGTACGGTAGAATTGCAGCCTAGAGCCATAGAATAAACCTTGGCCGAAGCCAACATAGCCAATACTTCCCGCCACTTGCATTCCTGCGACAATTCAACTTGCAATGTAAAGTACCCTCCTGTATGAGTCATCAACGAACGAAATGAACATGTATTTTTCCCTCTAATTATAAACCCTTTTACATTCTGCTGTTGCGGAATACCATACTCTTTCAAGCATTTTCTAATCTTATGATGTATAATGTTTAATTAGTTTTATTGATCTCTGTTGCCTCGTATTTACTATGATGTTTCTTTTCTTCGCCACTTTTCGAACAAAATTAACTCTTATTTTGCAACTCTCTCTACATCTCAGCAGTCTTTGATACTCATCGAAATCCACTGTATTTAATCACAGTTTTCCTCTACTTCACTAACTCATTTCTTTCTCCCCTCTTTATTTATTCTTTTTTCGTTATGCAAGACATTCAAAAACTCATCCTGGTCGCAGGTGTGAAGGGCGCGTGCGGTTTGGAGACGCTTTGCTAAGATTGGCTTCGTAAAAAAAATCAAAGTAGTGGTAAAAATTGTTTGGAACGGTGTTTTCCGCGTTCTCGATCAATCGGTTTTCCTGATTGGCGTACGATGTTCCGGGTATGAAAAAGCATGAAGGGTGAGGTAAAATGATAGAATATGATTTCTCAATTATTTTAAAGTAATAATAAGCTTATGTTAAATCTGTGATTTGAGGTAACCTGAACAATCTAACAACTTTGTGAAGTGTAATGAATTGAGAATTGTGAATTGCTTAAGTTTGTGTGATTCTTTAATTTTCTGAAATGGTAGCAGTGCAATGGAGATTATTCGGTATCAGTGCAATGCAAGTTTGTAGTAGAACAGTTTACGTATTTACCTGAAAAACAATTCAAATGTTGTATGATGAAATTTGAATGGATATTATATATTAGCCACAATGTCAGTTGAACAGCACATGGTAAGAGGAAACATACTTTTTGCAGGAATCACAATATTGCTGCAGTTGGATGGAAAAATACGAACATCTTATTGGTGGTTTCATCGGTGGTATAACATGCACTGTTGTATGCCAGCCACTGGATCTCCTTAGGATACGATATTCCGGTTGGTTTATTCCTCTTATTTTACAGGCTCTGTAGTTCATTCACCTATTTATTTTATTGCATAACATGTGTGCAAATCTCACTGCAGAGATTTATATTTTCTTTATTGTATGGTATTTAAATATATGTATACTTTTCCGATAAATGGATATTCTAGCTCTATTGGATATGTAATATAGACTTCATGCAGCGATTTGTACTGGGTAAAGAAATGCTGTTTCTCTCAATGCACTTAACTTACCATGATTTCTGGATTTTATGCGCCGATCATCACAGTAGAATAATTTTATTCGTCAGATTCATTGTTATGATCATCCTCGATTTTCCAGCTAATGACAATAGCCGTCAACGTCCGCATTACCGTAATTATTGGCATGCTGCAAGAAGCATTGTAAAATCCAGAGGGTTTATAGGCTTGTATCAAGGATTAACTCCGAATCTGATTGGATCCGCTGTATCATGGGGGCTATATTTTCAATTGTAAGTTTTGAATCGTCTTTTATTGTGCTGAAGCATGAGTTGCATAATTCTTTCAAATTCTGGAACAACATATTGGTGTAACTATACAAGGGCTTTTATTTCTGTTTGAAATAGTTCCAATATGTGCTTCTAATTACATGGACTTCATGTTAAGGGATCACATGCCGAGACTTTTCCAATTAGGTTTTCGATTATACAAGGTGTTTAGGCTAACTAGCACGCAACCAATAATTTTATATCAGGAATGTCGAAGCAGGAATCTTCACTAGCCTTTAATGATATAGAAAATTCTATCACGTGAAACTTTAGGTGAATTTTTCGACTTTTTTTTAACCATTACCCAGTTTTTTATTATAGTTATCACATTATCAAAGGTTTCTGTGATGAGAAAAATGTTTCAACGGGAGCAAGACCAGTGGATAATGTTCTAATAGGAATGGTTACGGGAGCTGGTATTTTAGTGTTCACTAATCCCGTCTGGGTGGCGAAAACTCGGTTATGCTTGCAGTATGAACATGAAGAAACCAAGTATCGCGGATTTCTAAATTGTGTCTCTACAGTTGTTCAGAAAGAAGGCGTCACCGCATTGTACAAGGTCTTCCTTTTTTTTTTTGCAGTCAGCCAAATTGATTATAGTTTCCGCTGAAAGATTTAAGCAAAAAAATGTACGGAATGTTATTAAAGTACTGTTTGATACCATCATGCCTAATATGATACCGGCTACAAAAGCTATGGATTCTGTCAACATTTCTAGGGTTTTTTCCCAGGAATTATTGGAACCGTACATGGTGCAATCCAGTTTATGCTTTACAATCATTTCAAGGATGAGCGATTGAGTAGTTTAGGACTTCCTTCTGATCATATTTTGGTTTGTTTTATGTATTCCTTTTGCATAGCGCATTTTTTTTTGTTTTCCAGAAGCTTTTTGCTGGCTTGCATATTAGAACTGTTCAGTCCTGCTGACAGCATTTTATAGATCTATGGCATTGCTGTGTCGTCTATCAGGTCATTATATTATCAGTCTACGGTAACGGCAGTTATTACAAAAAAACTGCCGGATATTTGAAGTGAATAAAATTCAGATTTGCTGCAGTGAACGAAAAAGTCCTATTTGTTTTCAGGGAACTGTTGATTGCTTGGTGTATTCAGCTGCATCCAAGATAATTTCTACAACAATAACGTTTCCCTACCAAGTACTGCGGACTCGATTGCAGGTGAATATTAAGTATTGGCTTACTTTTGATTGAAGCTAATTGCAAATCCAATTAAGCTTGTTCCCTTTATTCAACTTTATAGGTATAAAAGCAGTTAATATTTTTAGGACCATCACACGAATTATGGTGGGGTGTGGGATTTGGTAAGCAAAACTTATAGAATGGAAGGTCTACGTGGTTTCTATAAAGGTCTGTTTATGGGCAACCTACGTCAGTTGCCTAACGTAATTGTTACATATGTAACCTATGAGAATGTACGATACTTTGTGCGTTATCTTTCCCGTTGAAGTCCTTGGTTATTACTTTACTCTAATGAGCTCAGAATAGTTTTAAAAAAAATTAATAAAGCTAGGTGAACTCCTTTCATGGTCCATGTAGACACATCACATTTTCCTCTCTGAAAGCAATCGTTTTTATTAAATCACAGATTTCTTCGCACCCTGAATGGTATAGCTTTTCTTTAAATTATCTTGCTGGCCTTTGTGAGGCAGTTATGAAATTATAGTGTAGAAATTGTGATATCGCATATCCTGAGGAATTTGAATGTCAATTTTATGAAAGATGATATCATTTATTTAAGAATTTGCAGTTGAAAAGTGATTTTTTGACTTAAATTGTAAAATGAAACTTCCAACGCTTATATCTATTTTTTATGGGTGCTGGGTCAGTTAGTGAACTTTACGAAGCAGTGGCCGTATAATACGGTGAAATATAAGTGTTATAATGAAGAACTAACCTGAATTTGGCTTGAAATTGGTGGTTATGAATTTGTTACTTGTTATAACTCCGTATTCATCTTCAACCAAAATTTCTTTGTCGAAGGCGCAGTCACACAACTCGCTCGTGATACCGACACTTCTGTGACGCTTGGATTACCTCCCAATTGCACACGAACAATAGCAGGACTGCACGCAGCATCAGTACTAACCCAAACCGAACAACCGTATAATCGTATTTGACAGTTGGTTGGTACAGTGAATGCGGCTGCTGTGAAAATATGTGTAACGCCTCCATCCCGCAATTGCAAGCACGTCGTCGCCATAGAAACTTATCGAGAGACGCGAGGAAAAGCCCGCTTACGAATATACCTACGGCGAATAAACCGCTTCCCAGTGTAATACCGACCGCGCGCGATCCGAACATAACCAGCAATGATTAACTGGTAATTGGGAGGTAATCCAAGCGTCACAGAAGTATCGGTATCACAAGCGAGTTGTGTGACTGCGTCTTCGACAAAGAAATTTTGGTTGAAGATGAATACGGGGAGTGATTATCATCTTTTTGCTACCAATACGCCTGTATTAAGTATTTTTTTTTGGATCGGATTGTACCGGTGTTAGGGGTAATTTGCAAATAGAGGCCACATTATACTTTTTTAAACAACCACGTGTTATTTAAAATTATCGAAATTTGCGAGAAAAGTAGATGGCTTTATAAAATTTGTTGCTTAGGTTATGCGACGATAAAAATTGTGGTCGTTATTTTTGTTTTTTAATTTTTAAATGTATTTATTTTTTTTGTTTATAGTGTTTAAACTTATTTTTTAATAAATGTTTTATTAAAAATTGTAGTTTTGCTACTAATACGCCTTTATTAAGTATTTTTCCTTCTTCATTACATAATGCATGTTCTTATCTGCCATTTCTTTTAACTAAAAGGTTACAACGACAGAGATGCTGTTGTTTGTGTCCATTTTGCTATGAACTGTAATACATCACCTAGATTTTGGGTTGGTTTCGTCTTTTGTGTCATGATAAGACGATTCCACGTATCATGATCGGCTAATCTACCAGACGATCCGAATTCTCTAACATTTCCAAGTATCGGATAACCTTCAATGGGCCGTTCATTCATTATTTGAAAAGTTTACTGCTCAAAGCAGCATTCCTATCAATAAGAATATCAAACAATAAAAGTATGATTGTGACTAAAGTTGAAATGAATTCAAAACCTGAAATAAGACATGCTGCATGTGATGCACCGTTTGCATCAACGAGACTTACTTCGAAATTACCATCAGCATCGTACGGTAGGCTTCGTTCTATACTTTGCTCCATGGATATGGCTAATACCCATTCTCTAACTTCTTCATGTTCATCATCCTGAATCCCTCAAAAACATTTTTAAATGCTGAGGAAGTGGATTTTACAAGGGTAATAAAATTCTTACAAGGTAAACTAAATCTAACATTTTCATACATGTTCCGAAAATAGAATGTTAGCTTAGATCTTGCGGTCTGAACTTACAGTTGTGTATTTTGTTTCCGGAAGTAATACTTCTAGTGGTATATCAGTTCCATCAAAAATGGAACCATCAACAGCGGACGGATCTTGATCCTCAATTGCATCACATAAATCCATGTAATAGTTCAGAAGCGTAAATGCCAATCGTTCTTTCTTGTTGCCAAGTTTCTATAATTAATATGGGAATAAATTTTTTTAATTTTTTAAGCATTAACTTCTGTTAAAGTGATTATTTCAGCTTTCATTTCATTAGCCATTTTTTTCCAGAATTGGCTGCCACAATCATATTGAATAATGATTTGAATGAGGATGAAGAGAATTACTTACACACTGTTACTACCCTTCTGCCCTCCTCTTTAAGGAAAGGTGGAATAAAGGTGTAAAATAGCGGTGGCCCATAGAAATATCGAATAGTTTGAAAAAAAAAGAAAAGAGATTGTTTAAAATTGTACTGATATATTTAAATATTTTCGAATTATTTAGGTAGAAAAAAGTAAACAAATGAGGCAAACTTTGCATGCCATCCCAGCTTCATAAAAAACTTTATCAGCTTGCATGATATCACCATAGCGAATGAAAGATATCGTAATTTGAGCTGCAATAAGCTCAATTTCCATTCCACCGTACTCCAAAATAGCTGAACGTAATGCACCGTAATGAGCAATCTCCAAGTATCTATTGAATAACTGAAATTTTTCCATTATTGATTTTGTCGAACAATGAATACATTTATGCTACCGTATCTTTCTACACACATCAATCAATGTACGGTAATAGTTGCTTCATTCAAATTGTAACTTCATTTACCTGGATGAGTAATTCTACGACCAATGTACTTTTCATTTCGAAGAGGACAGTGAACGATTTAGTTCATCGTTTTAGTGTAACTACTAAATGATTAAATCTTAGGCTTACTGTATTATTACCTACTTTAGAGCACAAAGAAAGTAATGAAAATCTTACGGTAATAGCTGTATCATTCTTCTCCTTCATATCCATGTCATTGCATACCATGAGAAGAACATTTCGTAATGTTGCCCATCTACCGTAAGCTTTTGGATTATCCATGTTACGTACATTGATCACCTTGAGAAGACAATACTTTACACTCAGCAAAAAGTAATCTGATGCTCTATTTTCCTCCTTTATTCTCTAAATTTACAATTATAGCCTTCAGCTTGAATTGCATTTGTAAGTACTTTCCTTAATTATCTTAATTAAAAGTTTGTTTCAAACAATTTTATAATTACGGGATGGGAAAACAGAAATTCTTCATTACTCATTGACAAAATGAAAACCTTAGGATAGATGTTTGAAAATGAATTTGTTTTTTGAATAATCAATCCATAGACTGCTATTTTTAGCTCTTATCGTAATTCATTGTTATTATCAACTGCTACCGTAATTACGCAAATTGCAATCACAGATTTGAATCAAACATGGTGTATTATATGCCTTGAATTTGTTAGCTTAATTTATCAAGTGCTTTTTTGAAATTATTATTTTGAATGGCACGTTTGAAAAGAAAAGAGCTAGAATGAAACTAGTATTACAAACTTCTACAGTAATACTTCCTTATTCATTCATTTATGGAATTTTTTATTCAAACTAATTTTCATTGAATTGCATCGAAAAGAAGTTTTAGGTAAAGTAAACCGCGAAGTTACAGGTATCACTTACTTCTTCAACAAGTTTTCGGTAAATGTTGAAATTGTTGGGATTTGCGGATGCACCATATTTCTCAAATACAGCGGTTGCTTCGACAAA
The DNA here is from genome assembly GCA_013365335.1 of Madathamugadia hiepei. NCBI lineage: Eukaryota > Metazoa > Nematoda > Chromadorea > Rhabditida > Onchocercidae > Madathamugadia > Madathamugadia hiepei. The sequence continues at coordinate 61,987 of JABVXS010000038.1, forward strand.
CCTCTCCTGCTTAATTAACTCCGTTGCATATAAGGCAACATATTTGTCCATCAACGGTTGATGCTATAACTGATACCTTCATCATATCAGTAACTTTTCATCTCAATAGTTTTTTTTACGAAACAAAAATATTGCTTGAAATGTTTCTTGTAGTTCAAAAATGAAGAATTTTAACAATGGTGAAGTTGAAATATTTCATTTAATTATTTCGCCATTCATAATTTAAATTTCGAGAAATTTAAAAGGTTCAACATGATTTTGATTCAACTACAATGCATTATTGCTGTCATTATAACATCTTTTATGCTCTCTTTTATTTTAATAAAATTCAATTTTCAAAATTTAATTTTTTATGGACAATGCAGGAAGTACAACCTTCTGTTGATGAGCTACCTCGAGAGCTTTTTCCCATTCATCATGTTCTAGTAACGCGTCAATGGCACTTACAACGTCAACGTCTATTAATTCATCCAACCGACCTTGCTGTTTCAATGATTCCCGATATTTTTCATCCACAAAATCCGCCAAATCAGGAACTAATTCGACAGCTAACTAAAGTTTAACTCACAGTAGTAATATTTGAAGGATACTGTAGATAGATACAGTATCTATGAAGACGAGAATGGATTGCTTTGAGTCCTACTTTTTTAGCTTTTGCCCATTGTCCACCAAGTAAAAATGCTTTAATAGCATTTTCTGGTTGATTTGAAGCCATAAATAGCTCGGCTGCTTCCACGAACCTTTAGTAGTGAAATTACAAAAAACGGTACATTTTCATTTCAACTTAAGCAAAAAAATTATAATGATATTAACGATTTTTGACTCTTATTCCTACAGTGTTTATACTAAGCAATTTTCTATTACCATTAACCGTAAGTTTTATGTAAGGCAAAATTTAAGGAAAAAAGAACATCTGAAAAATGCCATAGCTCGGATGTGAAATTAATTACTATCTATGAATACAGTAATAAAGTTAATATTGATGGTAGAGGAGTACAGTGACAATGTTAATGATAATGATGATGCATCAAAAAATTCTACAACCATACTTTTCCAAGTGAATGAAATTCTCTGTAATTTCATCTACCATTGCAGAAGTTTCATTGTTCGAAAGGAATTTTACTGCTAATTCTCCGGCCTAAAAAGGAAGAAAAAAAGTGGAAAGATTAAAATTAAAAAAAAGCCAAAAAGATTTTCTCGAGAAACGGAAAATTCCTCTATACCATAAAATTACAAAAACGATTAATTTTTTTTGGATTAGAAATCTGTCAATGGTACATGAATGTGTTTTACACAATCTTGAAAACATGATGGTAAGCCTAATTGAAATAAAAATTATTAATCGTTAATCTTAATTATCTAGTGCAACATATATCATCTTTTCCTAGTAAAAATTAAATTAAAATTTCAATTGCCCTTAAATTTGTTTACGATCATTATAAATGGAATATTTATGATGTACATTTTGAAAATAATTATGACAATAAAAAAAATCAGTTAAGATAGACATGAAAACCTATAGTAAGGTATACGGTAGTATTAAAACGAAATTATCAATTTATACTATGAAATGAGATGCTTAAAATGACATTGCAGTATGGTAATTCATAAATTCAAAGTTTGCACGTAGAATATACCCGTTTTAAGGCTTCCACAATGGTATCGGTTTTGGCCATCTCGGAATCTTTCACTTTCAAGTAGCATTGAATGGCTCGGTTATATTCACCTTCGGCTTCCCAATCTCGCGCTTGGGCAATGAATGATAGGATACCTTTTGCACCCGATTTTAGCTGCACTTCGTCAAATTCTTCCTGAACAAGTAATTAACACATTATAATTAGCGATCATATATAATAAATAATTAGCAACTAGCTTCATAATGAATTAGCACTTCATTAAACTAATATACCATCATAAAATTCAAATTTTCGATGAATTAATAAATGAATAATTCATTTTTCTTCTGTTTCTATCACGTCTGAACTGAAATCATGCAGAGTAAAAGAAAGTGAAAGTATGAATCAGTGATATTGTATGTGAGTGATATGATCTGGTATGGTACCATATCACATGATGTAATACGACCAAGTGATACGGTAATATGCGAGGAGCATATCGTATGGTGAAACATGATAAGATGATATGGCATGATTCATGACGTGATACGATGATATAAAATGGTACGGAAAGACTTGACATGACATTGCATGATGTTATGGTACGATACGGTTTGATTTAATACGGTACGGTACGATGTGCTTAGATATAACGCGGTAAAACATGGCAATGTGGATGATTCGATGTGATGAGACAAGATTTGATGATATCACTGAACGGAAATTTCCTTCTTATAATTTTGTGCTTCGTTGAAACTTTTTTTCCTTTAACCTCAAGCTATTCTACTACTATGTAACTCAATAAATCTTAATTAAATTAACAATTAATGAAATTTCATAGAACAGAGAAATTTTTCAAAGAAACAACAAATATCAATCCATCGATTCGTTGGATAAGAAATTGTGAAGTAATCGCTAACTTCTATGTGTCGCAATTCTGCAGGCATATAGTCCTTAGCAATACGAATAGCATCTTGCCACATCCCGGATTCCTTGTAATATCTCAAGATCAGTTCAGGACGATTAGCACGTAGTAAGCAACTTTCTGCCGATGGAAAGTCCTTCTGCTCAATTGCTCTTCGTGCCTGTCGAATGTACACATCGGATAATGCTTCCAAATTATACTGTCTGCAAAGTATTCATTGATAAAAAAAAACTTGAGAAGATTACTGTAGGCGGTTGTATTCAGTAAAATTCATAGCAAAATTTAGCTTACTCTATCGTATATGTAAATATCTGAGTTATTTTGTGATATTGATTACTTTAAATAATTTTAATTTTATTTTTAAAATTCCTTTCGCAAAACGTTTCAACTTTTAGCTAAAGATACAGTAATCCACTATTGATAATTTTTATTCAACAGTCAGTCATCCAATCCTCTATTCAGAATGCTTCCATTTCTACTGCAAATGAGAATTGCAGTATTTCCCACGTTGAATATGTGTTAGCTTACATTAATTATGATCTCATCTAAAATCGAAAATGTTAAGCTTAGGCTGTATAGGATCTAATTAGGATAATTAGCCGTGTGATACGAGCATACTTTGCAATACGTTCAGCATTTCCCCAATCCTCGTCATGGGTATACATCATTATGGCTTCGTCAGGCTTTCCACCTTCCACATAATGTATTTCAGCTTTTTCGAATTCACCCTCCTCTTCCAGTTGTTGGGCATATTTCAGATGTACTGACGGCAGACGATTCTTCGCTTCCAAACGACATAAATCGAATGCAAAATCGAACGATCTAAAATCAGTAATTTAACTCTTTTTTTTTAAAAAAAAGAAAATCACAAAATATTTGCAATTAATTATTTCAACATCAATGCATTATTATACTTTCTCATGAAATTTTCAATTATTGATTATTAATTCAATTAACACCATTATTGATTATTAATTGAATTAATTTCATTCAATGCAATGCATTGATTAATGAGATATACATGCCATCCCTGCCTATCCATTCCCATTACTTACCCATTGTCACAAGCGTAATCAATTGTTGCATCGAGTAATTTAAATTTTTGCAACAACTTCACTGCTCCTTCACTGTTTAAACTTTTTGCCCATAAATATGCAATCTGTAAAAATGATCAATTAGCTTACCTGTTGAAATATTACTCTACCTGCTGTCATCCTCGTATATTGTCCCATTAACAACATCCTCCTGACAATATCATATCATTTTATCAGCGACGAGAAATTCTCCTTCTTACATCAAAATGTAGATATCAGTGACTTCCTTCCTCAGACACTGAACTACCTGCTGCTTACCTGTTTTTGTGTTGTACCGCTACCTTTCTCCCTTGCTATCCTATATGCATCATTCCACATTTCTGCATTCCGATACATATCAACTGCACCTTTCCAATCACCACCAAGTATGTGATGCTCTTCCGCTGCCCGTAAATCACCTTTTTCCATCAAATCAGTTGCTATATGACGGTGAATATCCTGTAAATTCCACAACCTCATCATTTTTATTAATAATTTTTAACACTATGACCTTTGACACTGGAAGTTTAAATGCAACAAACCTTAACACCGTCGATATGATATTTCTCCGTCAATCTTACCATATCATCAATTCGACCCACTTTTTTATACATTTCAATGGCTTTATTAGCTTGTCCAATTATGATATATAACTAAATATGCTTCCTTTTGATGACAATTTATTAAAGCAGCTATTTTAAACAGTTTTAAAAAATAAATTTAAAAAAATAAAATTTTAGAATTGTAAAAAATTAATTTAAATTAATGCAAGCCTGTTCTGCATCCTTTAATCGACCGTTATCCCTCATTGTTTCAGCCAATTCTCCGTATATTTGATCACTTTCATCACCCATAAATTCTTTTGCCAACTGAAACATTTCATTCAATCTTTTGCCATTTTCACTTTCACCGCACATTTCTCCTTTCCTCCTTCTCTACAGCATGACGGAAATAGAGCGCATCAATTATTTGAAATTGAAAACAATAAAATTCGTGCATTTCAGGATAAACAACTAGTCGGTTTGCCCATACTCATCTCGTTCCTTTTCCGGATATCTCCGCAAATCACTTTTGTCGCAACGACTGAATGTCAGGTGAGTGTATTTGCAAACAGGATGGGCCTTACCTTGAAGCAATCACTCTTACACCAAATTCGAATTGATGGACTTTGAAGACAAGTCAGATTCACTGATAAGATAAAACTTACCTTTAGGCAATTAGGCAATCAATCTAGCAGAAGGACAAGTTTTAATTCAAACTTGAGCTGATAAAGTTTGGTTAATGTTGTGTGGCCTTTTATCTACCCGACAAGCACTCTAATCAGGACCTATAATTTCAGGATTTCGCTGTTACAATTTGTTAGAACTTCTGGAGTAAAGAGCGGAAATAATTCCACATAGGCTGTCCTCCACTTCAAGAAATTCACTACACTGACTCAAATGGATTTAATAAATTTCATTGAAATTCTTTAAGCCACCGTTTTGCAAAACCAAACTGCGAAAATTTTGGAACAAAATAGCTGAAAAGTTAGCTGAAGCGGAGAGAGACGAAGCAATGCCTCCATGTGCCGATGACAGAAATAAATTTATGCAAATTTCATTTTACCAAAAAAAGAGAAAAGTAAAACTTACTCGATAAGAGTCAGCCCATCGTGAAGCTTTCTTATACATTTCAATTGCTTCGCGATGCATTCCTGCTTCAATGTATAACATTTCCGCCCTCTAAATTACACTATCCCATTTCAGTATTCTTTCTGATTAATTAATTAATTTATTTATTATTATTGCCGCCAAATTCGCTCTCTTTTTGCGCTTCCGTAACATTGTGTCAAAGTTTGCTTATTGTCAATTTCACTAGGGTGACAGTGTGATAGTAACCCTACCTCAAGATCACCAATGCTAGCATGATGATCAGCGATTTTACCGTAAAATCCTCTAGCTAAATCGCGATTTTCAAGTGCATCAACAATTTGTGCAGCTTTACTCCATTGTTTTGCTTTAATTGATGCTTCAAGTGCTTTTGCTGTTTGTCCACTCTCTGAAATTTTTATTAATTTCGTTAAAATTTTAAATCAAAAACTAAATTAAATCATTGCATTAACCTAATGACACAAACCAAGGTAATGATTAATAGCTGCATCATAATTAGCTTCCGTAATTAGATAATCGCCCCATTCTTCCTCCAATTCAACAACTTTTTCCGGAAAATGTATTCGTGCTAACTGAAATATCGATTCAATGAGAACAGAAAGTGCTAATTATTTAAACAAATTAATCAAATACACCTATCATTACCTGAATAACTTTCGCATAACCTTTACCCTTGCGGTAATTTCCCAAAGCATTTTCAAAATCTTTTGTTGCTTCAAATAATTCACCAGCCTGAAAAAAAGAAATTTCTCATTACAATTTCAGCACGGTCTATTAGATCAGATCATTCAACCTTAAACAAAATTGAATTGACAAACTTTTTCAAAGAGCTCAGATCGTATCAGTGCATTTGCAACATTTTGTACTAAATCATCTTTGATGAGAAATTTCGAATTTTGTAAAAGAATTCGAGCTGCTTGATTGGCTGAGCCTGCTTTCAGGTATAATTCTATTGCAGCAAGCAGGTCACCATCACATTCCGATATCTGAAATTGAAAAGTTATTTTAATTGAAAACTATCATTAACCATCTATTCACCTCCATACCTATTGTTGTGCTAAAAATTACAACGTTTCAGTATTTATTATTTGTAATGCATTTTACGAGTTTGCAAAATTTTTTTACACTTTTTGAATTCACAAAAGTGAGCGTGAAATGTCGCAAATGCTATTTTAATCCGGAAAAATGATATTAGAAATCTTTGGTCATCCTGAGCGACTGTGGTAAACAATAAAATTGCTTACAGTGATATCACTATCAGCAATTATGATAAAGATCAGCTTAAATGACGTGGAATACGTGAGGGTTTCTGAAACAAAAGAAACCAACTTGTGCTGCTTTTCCTTCTTGACCTGTATCGAACAGGTAACGATAGTATCGAGCTTGAACATTTTCCAGGTTTGGATGTTTCTGGGAAAAAAAACCTTTCAATTGTAACCTTTTAAAAGATTTCTGCAATGCCTTAAATCCTTTTACCAAGCCTTATCAGACTGATGAAAGGATGGAAACACACCTGTGCTTGTGCTAATTGAAATGCTTCTTCCCATTTACCAATTTGTTCATACATTTCAATAATTTCATCTAATGCATTCTGTAAAATTAAACTCAATTAAATTTAACAATTAAAATTAAATTTAAAAATTAAAATTAAATTTGGTTCATTTGAAAAAAAAAATAATCTTACATCAAAGTTTTAATTATAATGAAAGAATCGTTTAACGAAGCATTATAGGATAAGATTAATTGCTGTGATCGTTGTATGTTAACTTTAAATTTATTGAAATTTTAGCAAATTTTGAAATGGATGACCATACCTGTTCCAGGTAAATTCTTTCAAATTCTTTAAAATTTTTATTCATCAATGCTAAACGTCCCTGAACCTGGAAAAATGTTGCTTGTAATTACTGATAATAATTGCTGATAAGCTATGCAGTGAGATATACTATGCTCATAATTGGTATTAATTAATTAAAAGGACAATACCTGATAATGATTTCGTCCATCATCACCGGTATCTCTGGTAAATTCATCAGCGATTCGAATCATTTCAACAAGCATTTCCACACGTGATATATCACCCAATGCTGCGAAACATCGTTGTGCTATCAGTAGTTGCTGTTGTGATAAGGCAACCTCAAGGATTAAATTGATCAGTGTGATAACATACCATTAATTCATTAATTGGTAATAGAATTAATTATGAAAAGACTTGAGCAAGTTGCCGCCATAGCACTGTCATATCGTATTCTTCACGTTTCTCCAGAAAATCAATCGCTCGCCCGAAATCAAGCCGATCAATGGCAGAAGCAAATTCAATCAATGTTTGATCAAGTTCATAAGAAACTTTCTCATTTGCTTCCTGTAAATTTATATCCACGAGAAAAGTATGTCATTCCCGACAAAAATAAAATTGAAAATTCTAATAAATTTTGAACGATAATTCAATAGCAATCAATTAACAGTAATTACTCATTAACGATTAACTTCATTAATATTGATTAGCTCGTATTTCATTAATAGATTATTAATAATGAAATGAATAATAACTTCAACGATAACTTCAGTTCTCGACTCATTGCGAAGGACAGTTTGAATTTCACCTTTTATAGGTATCATGACCACCTGCAAAATACAGTAACTTTTAGTTATTTAAATAAAAGAATGGGATAGAAATTTTGCACGAAATGAAAACAGTAAATAAGACGGTTTACTTCATCCGGATTATCCGCCTGGTACCATATACAAAGTTGATCGTTGGATTGTGCCACGATGACATCACTGTTCGGAACCCATTGAACATAACTACAGTAATCCAGCAATGATATTTTTCGATTAATTCTCAAATCAACTAATAACAATCGTGATCTTTTATCACGAAATAACAATTTTGTTGCCATTTCGCTAAGCTGAAAAAATTTAACCAAGTTTTATTTTACTACAAATAAACTTGGTAACATGGATCGTATAGTGTTAGATAAATTTATTATCGCTCAATAATTAAATTAATTATTTTATTTGGCAAAAAATTATTGAAAGAATAAACCTCAAGCCAATCGATGTATACTGTATGTGAAAGCTGAACGATCTGTTGCTGAGTTATCAGATCAACTAGAAAGGGAAGCTTCTCAGATTGACCTTGTAACCTTGTGATAATGATAAATTGTAAATAGAAGAATGGCAGTTAAACCCAGAAAAAAAGTAAAAAATAAAACGGACTTTGCAAGATTTCATAAACCAAATACTGAAATTACAATAAATGGTACATTACCTGAAAAATAATTGTATAGTGAAACAGGTGAACAACATACCCACTGATATGGTATTCAGGTCTAGAAGATAGGCAACACGTTTTGTGGTACCAATATTTCCCATTTTTCCTTCTGCGATTCGAGCAGATATCAGATGCGGTGAGACTAGTTCCGTACGTATCCATCCAATTATCTCATTCTTTCCATACTCTACCAGATTTACCTGTTAAGAAGCAAACTTCTACTCATTGAATGACTAATTAAGGAATATTAATTATTCAGGCGGCGACTAATGGAAGGTGTTGAAAGTAGCAGTAACATTTGTATGGTTTAAACAATGATTTGGTATCTAGAGTATTATATTTAGTACTGAACTGGAATTGTTGAATATATCTGCAATGCAACAGCATGGATACTGTAGAAGATATTTCCAGTGCAACAGCATGGATACTGTAGGCGATATGTATGGATACTGTAGGCGATATGTATGGATAGTGCAGGCAATATGTATGGATGTTGCAATATCATGGATACTGTCGAGTGTCGGAGTAATGCATGTTGAAATTAAAATAAAGAGTGCTTGTGAGAAGTAACATGTACATGCATACCTCTCCGGCATTGAAGATCATGCAAACATTTTCATTGTCAAAATAAAATCGTTCATTGCCAGCACTTTGCCAGTCAATTTCACTACAGTAACCAGTACTCATCTCGGCAATGATTAATGTATTTGCAGTATAAGCAACCACAAATCGATCACGCCCCATTATCTAATAAGAAGGTTTGCATTAGGTCTTACGAACCACTGAATATTCAGAGGAGAAGTTCGCGAGTGGCACCAAATGTGTGAAACTTCTGGCACTTTAGTTCATGACAATTGATACATAACATTATTGTGGATGTAAAAAATACGAAGTTGATTGATATGATGATGTACTAATTCAAACTATGATTTTGGAAAATTAACTTTGATTTCATTAACAGGGAATCCTTTGGAGGAATGAATTGTAACACGTTGTTCACCAACTATATCTTTGATGAGAACTTGCGACGGCGAGATATACTTCGTATGGAAACGACCTTTCAATATGGAATTCTTCAGACAACAGTCTACTGTCATCACTGCACCACATAAGGTACCCTGAAATGAAACTAATTTACCATTCAAAAGATGGCTCATCGATGGTTTCCTTACTACCGTATTGATTTATTGTAAGTCGGATTTGATGAAAATTATTATGTTTGTTAAATAGGTTATCTGTGGTGAGTAATAATTTTACAGCAAGGAGAAAATAGAAGAAACCAAAGCGATCGTTGATCCATCCCGATTCCATGCTAATGAAGTAATTGTGTATAAGTAACGTATCTCCAACGGTTTACCTTCATCAAATGCACCTCGCCGAAAATTCCAGGAATAAAGTCGTATTCTACAGCAATATTTTTCAATTATTACAATGAAACAATCCAAAAGTATCATAATTAGCAAGCAATACAAGAGATGAGAAATGATTAATTAACCTATCAAAACTTCCAAACACAACGCTTTGTCCAAATGAATCACGAACAGCTACAGTAAACTCTTTTTCATGATCTGTTCCATTACGGTAATCAAACTGCTGCAATACTTGCCCATTCTCTGCATACGATATGATACGTTGATCGCAACCACCAATGATAATACCGTAGTTTGTATAGACTAATGCAGACGGTGGACAGCTATGTGTCAACATTTTCGTTTGCATTCTCCGATCCATCGAATATAAAATAATTGAACCATCGCTATGGCCAGAAATGAATGAACGACCATCAGGCCTTAAGGATGTTAAATTTTAATTTAATCATTTAAAAGAAAGCAAAATTAAAAATTTTATTATTTTTAACTATGAAAGAATTATTTAAATGGAATATTATAAAATAAGAGAAATTTTGGAAAGTGATGTATACTAGAAAATTATTCAATTGCTACAATAGATAAAATAAGCTTTTGAATTGAATTTAATTCAATTTTTATTTCCATGAATGAAATGTGTTTTATTTTAAGTTAAAAAATCTACTGTATTGATTAGTTGAATGTTTGTATGCTTTATTTTTCATTGTCCCTAATATAAATTTTATGAAATGAATTTTGCTTTCAAGATAGCGATATTTCATCGAACACTAAAGTTTCAATTCGACCAATCGATATTTCATTTAAGTAAAATCTTTGACAATCAATTCTACCGAATTGTTACAGTTAATTTTTTTCTTTAACACATTACTCATCAATCTAGCATTTGTTTATTTGACTAAAAACCCTAACAGTTTCCCTTCATCAATTGAAAAATAAGTTTAGTGAGTTATTGATTGATTAGATTGAAATTCTAAGCAATCAATAATGTTTTCATTGGTCTGAAACTCTAATTGGTCAGTGATTTCTTTCATTCGGCTGAAATTATAATCCAATCAATAATGTTTTCATTGGTCTGAAACTCTAATTGGTCAGTGATTTCTTTCATTCGGCTGAAATTATAATCCAATTATAATTGATTAGTTGAATGTTTGTGTGAAAGAAATCACTGACCAATCAACCGACGAAATTAATTTTAACCAGTCATTGATTGATTCATTGGCTGTCAGGCTGAAGTTTCCTTGCAATTATTTTCATTTTACTTTCAAAAATATCAATCACTTTTTAGTTCCAATTAGTTAATTAATTTTCCATTCGACTTAAATTCCAAATGGATCATTTTCTTTTGTCAGACTTAAAATTTAGTTTTGCTTCTTTTTTCCTATCAAAATAAAATTCCTGTTGAATTTTTTCTACCAAACTGAAATTTTAATTAAGAAATTTATCAAATTGAATCAGAGAAAGGAAGGAAAACATTCAGTAATTAAATTAACCAACTGTCAAGTTAAGTAATTTCCCACTATAAGCTTAAACTGTGATTAATGAAAAAGCAGTCAGATAAGCGATTAATTATTACATTCACATTTGAAAAGTAAACTTAAATTAGTCATATTTTAATTAAAATTAAAAATGATTAATGTTTGGCTACACAAATACTTCCGCAATGCAGCAATTTAATTACTTAATTATCATTCTTAAAAATTAATTGTCATTTATGAAAAAAGATTTGGGAATGCAAGCAAAATGGAAGAAAAAATTCCTTACGGAAGTGCCAGAGAGACGATGGATATGTCGGTCTTATACAACGTGGAACATTTATTACTACGACATACTGCAACCCTTACTTTACCGTCAATTAAGCCAATTATTAGACGATCCTCCGATGGCCACAGCAATCCAATCACAGCTGATGATTGAACAAATTTATTGCAAATAACTTTCTTCTCATCCCTTAATGGAAAGTTTATTTTCAATGTTGAAAGACTATGGTTTTGTAGTATCAAAGAATATTTCTGCGTTTATCACTAAATTAGAAGATTTAAAAAACACAAATCTGTTGATGAAAATTTGAGAACATTTTAATCAATGAATTTTTGAACTGGTTCTTTGAAATAGCACGAATCACGCACGTACCACGTTTGACCAATTCGATAAACAAAGACGATATTATCAGTTTGACCAATAGCAAGACGAGTTGAATCAGGCGAGAAAACCATAGCTTTCACTTGATAACTCTTTTTACCGTACTGTAAGAAAACAGACAATCACTACAGTAATGTTATGTTACTTTGGTGATTGTTGACATTAGTGATGACAATTTTGACCAGAATTATCAGGCAATCACTGTTTTATCAGTTATCGATTGGAAATAAGAAACGGTAACCTTAGGATCAATCGGTTTAGTTGCAAATTTATCACGACGTTTTCCGGTTTCATCAAATAATGAAATTACTCGGTCAGCATTAGCAACTGCTAATTTTTTACCATTTGGTGACCAATCCAGTGCTGGGACCTTAGCTGCTCCATCCTGAAATGGTTGCTATTGGAAATTTCTGGATAACTATCCTCTAGTTTTTGATATTTGTTCAAGTAATTGATAAAGCCTTTCCATAGTGAAAGCCTTAAAGTGGAGGAAAGATTTGAGTGGTGTGACTAGACGAGTTGTTCATCTCACGTTGGAGATGTCACGTCAGGACTAATACTCACCAAAGTGCTCTTCACGAGATCCCTTGGGCAAGGTGAAAGGGGAGGGACAAAGCAAGTCACAATTCGCCCAACCAACGAGTGACTTAAATATAAGGTTTAAAATCACAACAACAAAGGGCCTCAATTCCCTACACATCACGAAGCCCTTCCTACTGCGCTGGCTGGAAGGAAGTAAAATGATGAGAAGTTGCTAAGAATCTCAGGTGCTATGGCCGGAGTTGGCCGGAAAATAGACCTCTCGATATGCACGTATAACGCCCGCGATATTCTCGGAATCTGTGAAATAAGACAATGAGAAGGATTCCACGCAACTTGGAACGACGGGATAGAAATATTTCTCGGACGAGGATCAGGACAACAGAACGTGGGCAAAAAAAAAAAGAAGTTAGCCCGAATCCATCCCATAACATTATTTCATGCCATCTGTCATTGAACTCCAGAAAAAGAGAACACTGAAGTTTATGCACGAACAAGCGTCTGTGATATAGGCAACTTCAACGTCAAACTTGGACGCGGAAAACCAACCGAAAATACATCGGACGGTACGGAACAAAGGGGCGAAATGAAAGAGGAGAACGACTAGCAGCAACGATGGCAAAAACAAAAGGATACTTCGTTGGCAATAACTGGTTCCGGAAGAAACCTTCATGCAGATCTACATGGATCTCTTCCAACGCAAGAACAAATCGATTTTGACCTAATAGACTAGAAAAGTCAAGGTGATACCACTTTTCAATACCGGCAGCGATCATAAGCTCTTCCGAGCCAAAACTATCATCGACATGCAAAGAGAAAGAAGAAAGTTGATGAAATCGCAAGCGAATAGAGAATGTGTATACACCTGGGACGAACAATGATTTACGAAGACCTTACAAGCAGCGAAGTTGCAACAATCAGAAGACATCTACGCAGACTACATGCACTTCTTAACCACCTTGAAGCACTGCGCTTCTAAAGCAGAGATCAAAGCGCCCAAGCTTAAGGAGGTGAAATTGTCAGACAAGGCTGATGATGCAAAAACGAAAATTAGTGCAAAGCAACGGGGTGCACAATATCCAATACTCTCGCCTGCAAGTTAATAAGGAAAAAGGTGAGGGAAGACATCCTCATCTTTAAACAGGAACGACTAATGCAGGCAGCAGAGGAACGAAAAAGCATGAGGAAGTGTAGGAGAAGCCTGGTGCTCTATCGAAGCAACCTCAAAGCTCTTCGAGACAACGATGGACAACTCGTGAATAGCAGGGGAAGAATGAAAAGAATCTGTAAGGAATTCTATAGCGAACTGCTATCCTTGAAGCGAAAAGTCTCAGCACAAAAATTGCCTGCAAATACAGATCCGTCACCCCCTCCAATTCCGATAAGCGAACTGTGTCATTTCATCAAAAAAACTGCAGTCGGAAAAGCACCCGGAAGAGACGGAATCACAATATAACTTATTAAGGCCGGTGGATACCCAATCTGGATTGCAAAATTGTTTACGAGATACCTGGAGTTAAAACAGATACCTCGAGCCTGGAAAGAATACAAACGATTCTACTTT